>JASANB010003426.1:0-136557 GCA_030248155.1 Sabatieria punctata
TGTACTTCGTTCAGTTACGTATTGCTATGTGATAGGTTGAAACTTCGACTTTTTGTTCTGCAGTCCTACAAATGAATAAGTAATTTTTTCAAATTAGACAACAAAAGTAACAGAAGTACGTACCACTAATCAAAGCACGTTCGCCATCGCTCACCCACGTCTTGATTATATCGTTGACAGACAAACCAGCGTGGCTGACAAGTTGGCGAGCAAGGTACTCATAATCATCAGCTCTTCGGTGAGTAGATAGAAGAAATCCAACTGGGACAATTGGAGGCTTGCAGGTCTCACTATCCACAAAACGAGGATCACGAAATGTACCACAGTCGAACGTCATGTACCGCAGTTTGTAGGTCTGATCAATCATAAGAGGCTGATGCAAATGAGGAGGAGATGAAACAAGCCCATACTCTAAATTTCAACAATTTCAACCAATGAAAATCTCTGTGCTTAGACTACTCACTTTTGACCAAGACAAGTCCTCTGGGATCAGCTAGGAAAGCTCGACCACCAGTACAATAAGTAGCACCGGCCACTGCAGCTGGAACATCAGCACTCTGCTGAACATCCTTGACAATTGAGCCTGGACGGGCCATCAGATTTAGTAACTCTTCGTACCGATTGACGGAAGGTCGGCCAGCAGCAGTGGTTCGCTTAGCATTGGTCACTGTTCGGGATTGGTCTCTGATTTGTTGCAGTGAAGCAGGAATGTCAACTGGCGACTGAACGTTGACAACACCACCTTTCTCAAGGACTAGCGTGCGGTTGACTTGAAGTGGTGTATTTGACACAAGCAGCTCTCTTTCCCGCTTCCGAACACTAGGCTTCGTTCTGCGCAGAGGCTTGTTCGGGTCTTTGGCACCCTTGTGAGCAACAATTTTCACCTCTGCCGGTTCTACTGTGCAGTCATACGTAATGACTGCATAGTCACCAGCCAGTGAATTGTCTGGGTTGAAGAAACAGTAAACGCTTTTTGCCATTCTTTTGGGCTTGGCTACTCCAGGGTGTCTGTAGCGATTGGACTTGAGCACAAAATCCCACTCACCAACCGGCTTTTTGTCACGAGAAATCGATTCACCACCCAAGTAGTACCATGAACGTTGATGAGGACGTGCCCACGAACCCAGTGAATCGTAAGCCAAGTCACTTCTCGGAACACGGGACAGATCAACCATAAATGTGAATTCGCCCTTCGAAGGAGGGCAAACAGGCACTATCGTGCTAACCTAAAGTACTGTAGGGTCAGTCTCATTCATACAGAGGGGGTGACGGGAGTTGGCGCCATTCATTCATTAGAAAAAATTTTGGTACAATTTTGCATAGAAAATAATATAAAATGTTATGTTTTAAATTAGATACTAAAGTCTGTTCAAAAATCTTTGGCGCTGGGTACATCCGGCAGTGTGCCGAATTTATGCGTGGTGTGAAGCCCATACATGTATATATGGATCTGTTCCTCTCATCAACGAGACTACTATACTGTTCTCGAAGTTTGCATATTGAACTTTGGTTAGAAGCAAGAAGCCTGACAAAAAAAATCGACTTTTTTGGCAAAGCCCCAATTTTTGTGCCGATACCAGATTCGCATTCCCCAACCTTCAGGCATCTCGAAAATACTACCATATATGGATCTACGATCAACCCTACCAAAGTTACACTCGATTTTCTAACGCTGACAAGCGGTCAAAATTTTGTTCTCCCATAGTTAAGCACAATAATTCATTCAAGATCGAACACATGGGGGTTTTTTCCTTCCAACCAATTTCAGCTTCACGTTTCTATATTATTTCGAACATGCTGAATCCAGCGGTCATACTGGTTTTGCTCTCCGACTTCGATTTTTGCTAGAAATTTGACCTCGAAGTTAGGGTGTCCACCTGAATTTCAGAAAGGGATAGCCCAACGTATCTTGTGTGGCCCTGGTCGAAACCTCATACATGTATATATGGATCTGTTCCGCTCATCAACGAGATTACTATACTGTTCTCGAAATTTGCATATTGTACTTTGCTGAGAAGAAAGGGGCCTGACAAAAAACTCGACTTTTTTGGCAAAGCGCCAATTTTTGTGCCGATACCAGATTCGGATTCCCCAGCCTTCAGGCATCTCGAAAATACTATCGTTGATGGGTCTACAGTCAACGCTACCAGAGTTACGGTCGATTTTCTAACGCTGACAAGCGGTCGAAATTTTGCTCTCCCATAGTTAAGCACAAAAATTCATTCAAGATCGAACACATGGGGGTTTTTCCTCCAACCAATTTCAGCTTCACGGTTCTATATTATTTCGGACATGCTGAATCCAGCGGTCACACTGGTTTGCTCTACGACTTTGATTTTTGCTAGAAATTTGACCTCGAAGTTAGGGTGTCCACCTGAATTTTAGAAAGTGTTGTTGTCTTGTCGGCACAAGAAAATCGACTGTAGCTCTGGTAGAGTTGATCGTAGACCCATATATAGTAGTATTTTCGAGATGCCTGAAGGCTGGGGAATCCGAATCTGGTATCGGCACAAAAATTGGGGCTTTGCCAAAAAAGTCGATTTTTTGTCAGGCTTCTTGCTTCTAACCAAAGTTCAATATGCAAATTTCGAGAACAGTATAGTAGTCTCGTTGATGAGAGGAACAGATCCATATATACATGTATGAGGTTTCGACCAGGGCCACACAAGATACGTTGGGTTATGCCTTTCTGAAATTCAGGTGGACACCCTAACTTCGAGGTCAAATTTCTAGCAAAAATCGAAGTAGGAGAGCAAAACCAGTGTGACCGCTGGATTCAGCATGTCCGAAATAATATAGAAACGTGAAGCTGAAATTGGTTGGAAGGAAAAAACCCCCATGTGTTCGATCTTGAATGAATTTTTGTGCTTAACTATGGGAGAGCAAAATTTTGACCGCTTGTCGGCGTTAGAAACTCGAGTGTAACTTTGGTACGGTTGATCGTAGATCCATATATGGTAGTATTTTCGAGATGCCTGAAGGTTGGGGAATGCGAATCTGGTATCGGCACAAAAATTGGCGCTTTGCCAAAAAAGTCGAATTTTATGTCAGGCTTCTTGCTTCTAAATTAAGTTCAATATGCAAATTTCGAGAACAGTATAGTAGTCTCGTTGATGAGAGGAACAGATCCATATATACATGTATGGGGTTCACACTACGCATAAATTCGGGACACTGCCGGATGCACCCAGCGCCAAAGATTTTTGAACAGACTTTAGTTCCAAATAAACAATTCAAATAAATGTAAGCTTGATTTCAATCATTTTGTTCTTGACCGTTCAGACACCGCCCCATCACTACGTCCGCTTAGGATGTTACTGAAAATGCAGGCTTGGTACCTTGGAAGCATCTATGTTTTCTGGTTTTGCTAGCACTTCAGCAATCTCTGCTTTGCTGTAGGCACGAGCATCATATACAGGACAGCCCAACTCTTCGAGTTTCTTGAAATCTGGACTACTCCACAGGGAACGCTTTTTCTCTGGGGATCTGAAAATTCAAATAATTCTTGAATTTCTGAGTATTAATTGGTTCAAGCACGGTGCACCAAACTTTAAACACAAAATTTCGGCATATATGTTTCAAATATCATACTAATTTGGGTAAAACCATTAATTTCTGCTTGGGATCGGTTCCTATTTACCCCAGCTATACCTGATCCCATTATGCTACAAAAAGAGTCACAAATCTAGGTGAATCTGAACAAAAAACTGAGTTTGAGCATCTACACCTAGTATACCTATAATATAGCCAACGCACATAGCTAATTTACCTAGCATCGCTAATGTCTGCACTATCATCAAGCGAATGGGACAACTCCTTCTCATGGCCCTCCGCCGAGTCGCTCTTTGCTGGAGATAACACCAAATTAATTTCTTCCAAAGGCACGTCGAGTCGAGTTGGCGTGCTCGCCCGAGCCAGATACGGAACAGTGTCATCCAAGTCATTCATGTCCGCCAAATTTTATTTACCTAGTTACAACAATGAGACTAGGTTAGGACATTTTTTAATTAAAGGTTCACCTCAGCAACAATCATGAAAGGTGACCAAATGTGCCCCCCAAAATTTTGCAAACATAATTTCGGGAATATTAAACTACGGTCCCCAGGTGGGGTTCCGATTCCACAAACCGTTGTTTCCGTACCACGCTGGGGGTCCGATTTCGGTGGGGGTCCGGGGGTCCGGGGGTCCGATTCCATATTACCGAGGCGATTTGTACCCGCTCGCTCGGGAAAATACGGCGCACAAACCAAACCAGCACAATTAATTGTCTAATAATGTAGCGCAGATCATTTCGGTAGGATTAACCTATATTTAAAAGTAGTTGGAATGGCTGCTACAACAGTGAAGCTGGTGTCTCTCTGGTCTCGTTGCAGTTTCTGTTGCTCGCCAACTTTGCCTTCGTGAGTTTTTGTCATCCTTTCTTCTCGCACCTGGGCCCGTATTCATAAAAATATCCTAAGCTTAGGACAACCTAAGGCGCTTAGGACGTCCTATTTGGCCGTAGGATATCCTACGAGTATGACATCCTACGCCGTATGATAGGATTATTCATAAAACTGTTTAGGATATCATACTCGTAGGAAATCCTAAGCGCCTATTATTGGCGATTTGAGCCACCGCCACGCGACATGTTTAGGAGGGAAATTCAAATCTGACTTCATGTTTTGTTGTTGGCACCGACCGGAAGCCCAAGTTTGAGTCTAGAAGTATTCATTTCTGTTCTGTAACCGTAATTTAACCGTTTTTTCAATAATACAGAGCAAACGGGTATGAAAGTAAAAAGCTAAGAACACTTCATTTTCATGACTATTTAAATATTTGCTACTAATTTCAAGTTTATAATTATGTTTTCTAGCCGAGATATTGGTAAACAGGCAACCAAGAGTGTTTATCGCATGCAACGCACGCTAAAACCTGCGTCCTAAGCGGCCGTAGGTAGCTCGCGACCTACCTAAGGTTTTCGTCCTACGCCGTAGGATTTCCTAAGCGCGGCCATCCTAAGCAAAGTTTTATGAATTGTCCTACGGCCCGCGCGGCGTCCTAAACGGCCAGATTTAGGAAATCCTACGTCCTAAATTGTTTTATGAATACGGGCCCAGATCCGTTTTTTCGGGTTATAGCTTGGTGGGTTGGGAATGAGGAACCGATCCAAAACAGAACTTTATGTTTTTAATGATCATAATTAATTACAAATTAACAAGTTTTATCGTTAAATATCGATTATCGATAATTTTTTGGCAAAATATCAAAATTTCAAAATCGTCCAAAATGGTCATGTCATATATAGCTATCATTTGAAAGCTCTTAGCCTGACCAGTCTAATGATCACCCACCACATCAACATAGGGAACACCCGGGGCCCTGGGGTCCTGTTTGGTTAAATATAAAAGTAGCTACTACCCCTAGGGGTACGCATCAGTATAGGACACGTTCCTGAGTTGTACAGTCATAAGATAGTAGTTAATTGATTAATATATAGTAGGGACCGGCACGCGAAAATTCAAAATGCCCCTAGGCGAAATTGGGCTTCAGAATTGAAAAGAGCACACTTTATACAGTCTAACAAAACAAACCGGAACGGAATTGGCCGGATATTAAGCCAGTTATGACCGTTTAACTGCGTCACCCAGCGTGCCACCTTTTCTTCCTAGAAAGTTGACCGCAACGTGCATACCGATATGACGGATGTACTTTATCAGACTGTCACTCGTAAACCCCTGCGCCGATTTTGATGGGACCGGTGTCATTCTAATCGCAATGCGATTTTCTTTTACATTTTTTATATACCAAGACTGTAGGACTGCGTCTACCACCTTTATATACCGAACAAACACCGAACCAGGTGTAGCTGCGGGGGGCGGAAATCAGGAACCGATCGCAAACAGAAATTAATGTTTTTAATGACCATTGTTAATTATAAATTAAGAAGTTTTATCGATAAATATAGATAATCGATTATTTTTTGGCAATATTCCAAAATTTCAAAATCGTCCAAAACGGTCATGTTATATATCATTTGAAAGCCCTTCGCCTGGCGAGTCTAGTGATCACTACATCAGCATAGGGAACGCCCCGGGGGGCCTGTTTTGCCAAATATAAAAGTACCACTAGAGACGCAAAAGTATAGGCACGCTCTGGAGGGCCTGTTTTCCAAATATAAAAATACCCCTAGGGGACACATCAGTATACGCACGCTCTGGGCATCCATGGGCCAGAAAAATCCGGAGGGGGTAGGGGGGTCTGGAGACCTCGGGGGGGGGGCCGGCGAGGGGGGTATGGAGTATGTATGTATGGACGGCCGAGGCGGGTATTGGCCGGCGAGGGGGTAAACCCCCCTTACCCCCCGGCCCATGTATGCTGGAGGGCCTGTTTTCCAAATATAAAAATACCCCTAGGGGACGCATCAGTATAGGGCCCGCTCCAGAAGGCCTGTTTTAATAACATAAAAGTACCCCTAGGGGACGCATCGGTATAGGGCACGCTCCCTAAGCCTTAGCCTAAGCCTTAGCCTAAGCCTGTACAGGGCACGCTCCTAAGGGCCTGTTTTCCAAATATAAAAATACCCCAAGGCGTACGCATCAGTATAGGGCACGTTCCGGAGTCGTATAGTGATAAGAAAGTTAATTAATTAATATACAGTAGTGCACAAAAAAAATGTCCTCTCCACTTTTTCGGGTTCACTAAAATCACTGTTTTTCACTCAATTCTCAACGAATTTGAACCACATTTTCAGGGTAGGTGCCCAATTAGTTCGGCTACTTGTGTTACAGTTTCGGCGCGAAAATTCAAATTTTGGCGGGAAATTTAAACGAAAATGCGAAAATCATATGGTCTCATAAAAACGGCTCTTACTCAAGAAATACAAAAGCTACGCCCGTGAAATCACGGCCGCTTATAGACCCAATATAGTGCAATTTTAGGTAGAAGTTTCAAAACCCTTGCTCAAAGTACGCGCGAGAATCCGATTTTCAAAGTTGGCAAAAAATCGGGATTTATCATTATTTCCAAAGCTAACATTTTGAGGTTCACTAAAATTGCCCGTTTTCAGTCAATTCTCTGCCCATTTGAACCAAATTTGCAGAGTACGTGCCCAATGGTTCTGGCTAACTCTGCTAGAATTTGAGCGCGAAAATTCAAATTTTGGCGGGAAATTTAAACGAATATGTGAATATCATAAAATGGTCTCATAAAAACGGCTCTTACTCAAGAAATACAAAAGCTATTCTGGTGAAATCATGGCCGCTTGTTGACCCAATATAGTGCAATTTTATGCAGAAGTTTCAAAACCCTCACTCAAAGTACGCGCCAGAATCCGATTTTCAAAAATGGCTGAAAATCGGAATTTATCCATTTCCAAAGCTAACATTTTGAGGTTCACTAAAATTGCCCGTTTTCAGTCAATTCTCTGCCAATCTGAACCAGATTTGCAGAATAGGTGCCCAATGGATCTGGCTAACTCTGCTAAAATTTCGGCGCGAAAATTCAGATGTTGGCGGGAAATTTAAAAATTAGTAAGAACAATTATTGCAGGATACTTTGTAGTTTAAATTTCCAGCCAACATTCGAATTTTCGCGCCGAAATTCTAGCAGAGTTAACCAGACCCACTGGACACCTATTCTGCAAATTTAGTTCAGATTGGCAGAGAATTGACTGAAAACGGGCAATTTTAGTGAACCTCAAAATGTTAGCTTTGGAAATGGATAAATCCCGATTTTCTGCCAACTTTGAAAATCGGATTCTCGCGCGTATTTTGAGTGAGGGTTTTGAAACTTCTACATAAAACTGCACTATGTTTGGTCTATAAGCGGCCATGATTTCACAAGAATAGCTTTTGTATTTCTTGAGTAAGAGCCGTTTTTATGAAACCATTTTATGATATTCACATATTCGTTTAGATTTCCCGCCAAAATTTGAATTTTCGCGCCCAAATTATAGCAGAGTTAGTCAGACCCATTGGGCACGTACTCTGCAAATCTGGTTCAGATTGGCAGAGAATTGACTGAAAACGGGCAATTTCAGTGAACCTCAAAATGTTAGCTTTGGAAAATGGATAAATTCCGATTTTTTGCCAAATTTGAAAATCGGATTCTCGCGCGTACTTTGAGCGAGGGTTTTGAAACTTCTACCTAAAATTGCACTATATTGGGTCTATAAGCGGCCGTGATTTCACGGGCGTAGCTTTTGTATTTCTTGAGTAAGAGCCGTTTTTATGACACCATATGATTTTAGCATTTTCGTTTAAATTTACCGCCAAAATTTTAATTTTAGCGCCGAAACGGTAACACAAGTAGCTGGACTAATTGGGCACCTACCCTGAAAATTTGGTTCAAATTCGTTGAGAATTGAGTGAAAAACAGTGATTTTACTGAACCCGAAAAAGTGGAGAGGACATTTTTTTTGTGCACTACTGTATAGTCCATTTGTGACCTTCCCTGTTCCCCCCAGCTACACCTAAGCCCAAACACCTTGGTAGCTCGAACAACTAGAACCGAATAGTAGAGTGTGAACTGGTATTCCTGTGTTTTCCAGGTACATTTGTACCATACATGTAACAGCTCCGGGCCGACCTGGGGGGAGGGGGGTAGGGGGGGGGGGGTTTTCCTCAGGTGGGGGGTCGAGGGGGGGTTTCGCCCAGGTGGGGGGTCCCAAATTTCAAAAAGCTCCAAAACGCCTAGAAATGCGTTTTTAGCACGTTTTTTTCAGTAAGGACGCTAAAAATCGCTATTTTAAGCTGCCAAATAGCGTTTTAAAGCTAAAAACAAGCAAAAAATGACAAAAAAGAGCTTCCAAAAACACCGATTTTTCTTAAATATCAGCAGTGGAAACGCCAAATTCCGTTTCCAAAGGCTTTTCAAGTGAATTTTAGGCTAAAAATTAGTGATTTCTGACCCAGTTTGTTAATACTGGAGCCACTACCACCACTTGTATTTTTTGGTCGGGGGGAGGGGTCCCTTAACCTGTCTCGGGGGGGGGTGAGGGGGGGGGTTTGGCCTTTCCAGCAGGGGGGGTAACCCCCCCAAACCCCCCCTAGTACATGTATGATTTGTACATGTCACAGCGGGGCTGGGGTTCTGCTCCCCTCCCACGCTCCCACTGACTTGGGACAACCCCCCCAGATAGGGGAGTACCCCACCAAAACAATCTTTTCCACTCTCCCTCTCCGATGTTTCTGGCTCAATTTTTTTTACAGTTTCAGACACTAAAATTGTTTGTAAAACAGCGCTTTTTAGCTGCAAGTGGTACCCGAGGCATAATCAGCCTTTTTATACGATTTGTAGCACAAAATTGCTGTTTTTGAGCGTTTTTAGCACTCCACACTCCGAATTTGGGCTCAGACACCCCAACCCTTCCCTTCCGCCTTCCCTCCAAACATACATGGGCCGGGGGTGAGGGGGGTTTGTACTTTGGTGAGAAATTCCGACTTTCGTTCGTTACTGGACTACCTTCTGTGCCTGTTTGCGTTGGAACATGCAACTCAAATTTGGGCAAAACATATCTATCATACTTATGAATAAATGCTGAAAATTTGAAGAAATTCCACTGACATATGAATGAAAACGAATTATATGAAGTTAACTCGAATAAGCGATTACAGGTTTTTTCCGCTTTTGTACCATATTTATTGACTACCAACGTTAAGCCTGAGCAAGATTCACCTTATATTGATTAGCAGAGACGCAAAACTACTGAAGGAATGTAAAGAAGCAAAATTAAAACCATTGGCTTTGGGCTGCTCAGGATCCCCAATACGTTCGTATTCGATACCCCCTAATTTTAACGACCTCATCAACTTTAACCCAATTTCCGGGATCTTTGGCGGACCTAGGAGACCAATGCTCAGTCATTTGAGTAAGAGCAACACCCAAACTAAAATTTAAGCGGGCGCACCTTTTTTATTTGTTCTTTGTTTAAGAGCAAACTTTCGTTTTCTGAAAAAATACCAATTCCGCCTATGCTTAACCATGTAAAATTTCAATCTGATTTCCGGGATCTTTGGCTGCATCGATGCCGAAAAAAAATGGCTCAAACGAAAGATGATCAATGCCTCTTTATTACCGTCGGGCGCACCTTTTGAGATCATAAACTTTTTTTTACACTGACGCTGTTTTTCCGCTTATTTTAGCCAAAAACAACCGCAGCTTAGCGTATACCAAGGCGATTTGGGTGAATAGTTATGTTAAAATAATCAAAACAAATAACCATAGAAAAAGAACGCGCTTTTCTAGCCGCATTTTTTAAAAAAAGATGATTTTGACCGCCGCGACACCAATGTGGTGAAAACGCGCGAAGAAAATTAGGCACGCGGTACGGCGCAAAAATGGCCGCCGTTGCCGGTCCCTATATATAGTCCATTTCTGACATGCGACACTAAATCTCGTACCCGGCCATCTGCGCTGATTGGCCAACTAATCGATCGGCCAGCTTAGGCAGTGAGCGCAGCCACTTTAAACTGGGTCAGACAGCGCAACGCCCTCCCAGCCCAGCCATGCACCATTATTTTTGGCCTCTCTGCGCGCTATTTGCTACTTGTCAAAAGCTTTTAGACCTAATATACCTTGACACTGTTTTACTTTTCAGTAAAGTTGTTTATAACTGCACAAGCTAGTAGTTATTCCCATTGCCACTGTACATTGAACCAGACGGCCCGGCCCGTGCGCATCTCTAGAGTGCACACACAGTAGTAGCAATGCGCAATCGGAGCGCTACTAAACAAGCGCGCGTATATATTATATGGCCGACTCTAACAGTCAGTCACTTAACGCCGCATATGGTACAGGTAGCATATACTGTAGGGTGCTCACAGTGCCCAAACCTGGGGGTTCCCTAAAGGGACTGCCTGACTGTATAAGTGGCTCTAGTAAAACATTGCAAGAAGGCTCACCGCCTTCAGCTACTGTCTTTCGCCACTTATCGAAGGCGTCATAGTCAGAAAATTCTTTGTCATTGAAGAAGTTAGCCTCAATGTCGTGTGCCGCCGTCAAATGCAGGCAAAGATCCTTTCTGTTCAAATCTATCGTCTAAACAAATGCATTATTTTTGTTTCTCAGTGCCTCTAATATAACAGCAACATGTGGTGCCGATTAGAGATGCGCTCAGCAAGCCCAGCTTGGCGGGCCAGGCCGGGTACATTTTTCGGCCCACCCGGCCGGCTACACTCAGGTCGGCCAGGGTGGCCCAAGTTTCTAAAACATTTTGTTCAAATAGAGGGCATTTTTGTGAAATTTCTTACGATCTAATAATGTAAGCGTAGTTCATAATTGTGTTTTGAGGTTATTTTGATAAATAAAATGAATTTTCTACCTTGTTTTCTTTGATTTCCTTAAAAAGTTAACTATCAGTTAAAGACCAAAACTGATACTGAATAAAATTTGATTGCGAAAAAGAGCCCAAGAAGTGTCAAAGTGTCAAGCTCCTGAGTGCACCCGATCATGTTGCCGAGAAAAGAGTTTGACGGGCCAAGCCAGAAATTTCGGCCGGAGCGCATCCGTAGTGCGGATTACTTAAATGTACTGTATGGTATGATAGGTGCTTACCGCATTCTCCACAGATTAGTGCTGCTCTGGATATCGGCTCTACATCTGGATGCGCAGTAGGAATATGCTGACGCGCAGTCCTCTGTCATGCGCATAGCTCTTCACGCAATGCGGGCACTGCTTTCGGTCAGAAACGCTTGATGCCGCCATTGCCCGCCAGACACAGAAAACCGTGTTAAACAGGCTGGGTTGTGTGACCCGGACCAGAAATCTGTTTGCTGTCGGTAGCCTATTGCCTTCATATCTTAATCTTCAGATGCTTTAAGACGACAGCAACAAACTTTCGGTACTGTAATTGTGATGCCTTTCCCGGCTTTCCCTTTAACACGTTTTATTATAGACTTTTAAACAAAGTATGTACAACACGATAACCACTAGTAGATTGCACTGTGAAATTGATTCAAGGTCTAAAAGCTGATTATCGGCCAAAAATTATCGCGTCTGGCTGGCTGGGAGGGCGTTGCGCTGTCTGACCCAGTTTAAAGTGGCTGCGCTCACTGCCTAAGCTGGCCGATCGATTAGTTGGCCAATCAGCGCAGATGGCCGGGTACGAGATTTAGTGTCGCATATTTCTGACCTTCCCTGATTCCCCCCAGCTACACCTAAATAGAAAGAAAGGTGAAAAAGTTAGGCATGTGCAAGAGCGTAGCCGGGAATCGAACCCAGCACCTTTGGATTTCCGGTCCAATGCACTAACCACTATGCTACACGCCGATGCCTGATAAACACCTTAACTAGACCTTTGACAAGCCAGACAAACAATGGGGAGCGGACCAAAGCGGTACCAAGCGGTACCTAACCCGGGGTACTTTTAGCTATGTTTAAAAAGCAGGCCCTCCGGAGCGTGCCGTATACTGATACGTCCCCACTAGGGGTATTTTTATATTTGGAGGGATCATATCATGTCAATGTTTAGAAATCTGTTGAAAGCCACTTTGGCTGTTTCGTTTCGTTTATTTTCGACTCTTTCGGCGTCCCGCCGGGCATGTCAATACAACAAAGCCACCATCAAAAATGCATACACACTTGGGAGACAATCGAATACAAGAATAAAATAAAACACACGCAAAAGAGTGAGAGAAGGCACCAATCAGTGCACTAACGGTACCCTAGTCATCGTAAGAATCACAGAAAAGTACAAAAGCTCATTAGAAAGTCAGTAGTAATATTGGCACTAAAACTTGCAACATTCCTAGCAGAGAAAACAACGGGATCCAAATTATTCCATGCATAGCATAATATGCTCCTGCGGCGGCAGAAAAGTATTATAAAGAAGAAAATGTTTAGAGTGTCCCAATGGCGTGGTAGTCAGTACTTAGGAGCCAATTGGCAAGAGCCGTTGCTCGATCGGGAGGAATTGAAGGAACCTCTGCCCCCCGACGACCTGAGGAGTTTGTCCTTGATCAAAGCAGCTAGAAACGACAGCACACAGGTCTTCTACAATAAGGACGCCGACTTTGTGTAACTGTCTTTGCCTTATTTGGAGCTGTACGCAGATATAGGCTTTGGAGAGGCAAAAGCTTCAAATTCTGATAGGGGTCGGCGGAGGGTAGGTGAGCAAAGGAGTTCTGTCCTATTTTCGTCATATTTTCGTTATAAGAAATTTATTTTCAGCTCGTTTACATCTGATTTAAGTTTACTGTCTGTCGTATTTTCTGTACAGAGTTTTTCGGAAAATTACCCAGAACCTGCTTTGCCCGGCTTAACAGGGGGGTCCGGGGGTCTGCTGCCCCCAGCCGATTTAGCCCACCGACCCCCTCCGATCTTTTTTCTGACGATTATGTTGTTCAGTAAATTTTTACAACTTTCTACTTGGGAAAAACAGAAAATTTCAGCCAAGCCCCCTTCTCGGCGGCCCATACCCCTACAAAATTTCGGCGACCTTTTCTGGAAAAGCAACTTTATATACACAAACCCCCGCCTAAAAACCAGATACCCTCCCGATTTTTCCGCAATTTTAGCAACGTTTGCAAATTGTAAAAAAATTGCGTTGACCCTAAAACTTGCGTCCCAGTAAAATCAGCTGGAGGTTTCCTTTCCCGGTGGGGGTTCATCATTCAACAACTATATAAACGGCAAATTAGGTTCTAGAATGATGATGCTGTTCTAGAACAATTTTGGTCCTTTTATTCTGCTAACCGCCAACTGAACTCTTACAAGACGTCTCACTGGTGCAGTCATACATGTAACAGGGGGTCTGCCCCCACTTGACTTAGGCCAGCCCCCCCGGATGCCCCCCCCCCGAGACGATTTCACCGACCCCCCCTCCGATTTTCTCGCAAGTAAATTTTTGAGCAAATTTTTTGCAATTTTTTAGAATTTCAGACACAAAAATTGCCAAAATCGCCTGCAAAACAGCACTTTTTAGCTGTATTTCAGCCCAAATTAGCGATTTTTAGCCAAAAAAAATTGTGATTTTTTCGATTTTTGAGCTTTTTTTAGTGCCCGACCCCCCTCCCAAAATATTGGCTCAGACCCCCCCCCCCCCCCAACCCCCCTCCCCTCATCGGCGGATGACCTGTTACATGTATGGGTGCAGTGATCAAAATTATTGCGTTTATCAGTTTCAAACTTTCCTGCCAAGCCAACGTTTTTATTAGTAAAGCTACGTTGCCTTTACAGAAAGTTCGTCAATATGATGATGCACGACGGCAAGAAGGAATTATCGCGCAAGATTCTACTCGACTGTTTCGAAGTGATCAAGCGTAGACAGTACAAAAAGTGGCAGAAAGCCGGCGAATTAGAGAGACTGAAGATAGAGCGCAATCCTCTGTCTGTTTTCAAGACAGCTCTGGACAATTGCAAGCCTTCCCTCTCCCTAACCAGGATTGTTAGGGGTGGCACCACCTATCAGGTGAGCACTTTGGCTGCCTGCCAACTTATTACTTACATCATGCATGAAGTCGGTCATATTTGGTTGGGCCCAGACATGGGCAAAGGGGGGGACTCCGTCCTCAGCCGGCCGCTACCCCCTCAGAAATTTTTTGGAAGAATTTTGTATAGAAAATTATAATTATAATATGCCTGGATTCATACATGGGCCGGGGGGGATCCGGGGGGTATACCCCTCCCCCTCCCTCCCCCACCCACCCCCCCTTTCGGAGGGAGGAAATTTTCGCTTATTTAAGGCAAAATAGGCGTTTCTTTGGCCTTTTTTCGGCCCCCCCCCTAGGTCTCCAACGCCCCTACCCCCTCCGGATTTTTCCGGCCCTTGTATGCCTGGATTAGGTGTAAATCAGAATATCAGAGAGAGAATAACGTTGAAAAATACAATTACATTGAACTATACTGAAATAGCAAGAAAATACACGAAAATCATACGCTTAACATGTCATCCCCGAAGCGGAGGGGATGTTGCGCCGGCCGTGGGTTCTGAGGCCAAATGATACTTCTATATCTACAGAAAAGGTCTGACATGGGCTAGCATTTCGGCTGACGGGGGTAGAATTTTCAGTTCCTAAGGGGGTTCAAGCGCCTGAGTGGGGTGCTAAGCCAAAATGTCCGCGTTTTGGCCTATTTTTCATTAAAATATGTTAAAATAAGCTGTTCTCAGCCCATTTACACCTAATCCAGGCATATTTTTTCTTCCTGAGGTGGGTGCCGGTCGGCTGAGGAGGGTAGGTCAGAGCCTGAGGGGGGCAACCCCTTCAGACCCCTTTGCCCATGTCTGGAAGAGGTGGGTACTAAAAATGCCTAAAATCGCAATTTTGCGATAAAAATCGCTAATTTTGGCTGAAAAGTGCTGTTTTGCAATTTGCAGGCGATTTTAGCAAGGTTACTGTCTGAAATTCTAAAAAAATATCGCAACCATTTGCTCAAAAATTACTTAACCAGAAAAATCGGAGGGGGTTTTTTAGTATACAATACACCTGCCTCACTAAAGAAATGCCTCTAGAGCAGAAATTTAATTGTCAAATGCAAAAATGTGTCTGTTGTTAGTAGTGATGTAAAAAGTTAATTTAATTGTAATTGAAATTCGCATAATTGGGCCGTTTTTAATTTCAATTCAATTAATTGTAATTTAATTGAAATTGAAAAGTTGGGCCATAATTTAATTGTAATTTAATTGAAACTCGCCTGCAATTTCAATTATATTTTCAATTATTTTCTGTAGTGACTGTAAGGAAATGCGTGAAGCAATAGACGGCTAATGGCTTCAAACAAAAACCTATTTAGGCTTTGTCGCCTATTTCAAACTGACCTCACTTTGTTTTGTAATATTTTACGCTCTGCTTTTCATTTTCATTTCGTAAAAGTTAAAACAGTGATTTTTGGATTTATGGTGGGTTTACACCTTTTCAGGAAGCGATGTTGGTCAAAAATGCTGAAAGCCTTTAGATAGTTTGTGTACTGGTATTGAGATTAACTAACGGTAAATTGTATCCAAGAAAGCCTTTTTTTGTGTTTTTAAACGGTACCTTTTTAAAATTTTCTTACCAGGTGGCTCCAACCTTTTACACGGACATTTTTAAGTCCTAGGCAGACATGGGCAAAGGGGGGGGCTGAGGGGGGTTGGCCCCCATCAGGCTCTGATCTACCCCAAATCAGCCGGCCTCTACCCCCCATCAGGAATTTTTGGGAAGAATTTTGTATAGAAAATTATGATAAAAATATGCCTGGAATAGGCGTAAATGAGCTAATATTAACTTATTTTAATAAAAAATAAGCCAAAAAACCCTGATTTTCGCCAAAAATCGGACTTTTTGGCTTACCACCCCCTCAGCCCCCCATCAGGCTCTCCTACCCCCCCCTCAGCCCCCCTCAGGAATTGAAAATTCTACCCCCCATCAGCCGAAATGCTAGCCCATGTCCTAGGTATGTCACTGTGTTTTAGCAGCAAAAACACGAAAATTTTTAAAATAATTGGAAAACTAATTGGAAAAAATGCATAATTGAAATTTTCCTTGGTTCTATAATTTAATCGAAAATATAATTGTAATTGAAAATAATGGAAAACAATTTCAAATAGTTTAATTTAATTTAACTGAAAATAAAAACTGAGTCCATAATTTAATTGTAATTGAATCGAAATTCAAATTCCATAATTACACTAGTTGTTAGTGAGGGTATTGGAGGATTTCAGGTTCCGGGACCGATAAGCGAGCGCGAGGCGGCGTTCCGCGCCAAAAAATGGATGATCCACATGTGTAGAGAACATCAGCGATCGGACAAAATGCCCACCGCTCTCGCCACCGAATTGCTGGAAGCTTTTGAAGGAGAGGTACTTACTTAATTAGCTGACTGCTTTCTTGTAGCCTTGCAAACCCCCTGGCTGAAAAGGCCAACCCCGTCCCCCGAGACAGGTTAAGGGATCCCCGACCCAAAAGTACAAGTACTAGTAGTGGCTCCCAGTAATAACAAACTGACTCAGAAATCACTAATTTTTAGCCTAAAATTCGCTTGAAAAGCCTTTGCAAACCGAATTTAACATTTCCACTGAAATCGGTGTTTTTGGAAGCCGTTTTTGTCATTTTTTGCTTGTTTTTAGCCAACAATGGGCCGGAAGAATCCGGAGGGTTGTCTGGAGACGTCGGGCGGGTCCAAAAACCGTCTATTTTGCCTTAAATAAGCGAAAACTTTCTCCCTCCGGGAGGGGGATGTTCAAGGTGGGGTATGGTCGGCCAAGGGTGTATGGGCCGGCGTGGGGGATAAACCCCTTACCCCCCGGCCCAGGTATGTTTTAAGCTCTAAAACGCTGTTTGGCCGCTTAAAATAGTGAGTTTTAGCGTCCTTACTGAAAACAATGTGCTAGAAACGCATTTCCAGGCGTTTTGGAGCTTTTTTAAGATGCATTTTGCGAGAAAGTCAGCTTTGGTGCCGAAGAGAGGGGGCAAGCAGGCCATCTCACGGATCTGGCTGATATTTATATCTATTAAAATAGAGCACAGTCGAAGACCAACGGTGCATGCCCGGCCACCAGCAACCCCCTAGAACCGGAGCTACACCCCCTCAAAGTTGGGTCGGCAGCAATTTTCGGGCTCATTTTAATAGCTCTGACACTCTCTATTCAAACGATCACCCTTCATTCGTTTCTTAGGCTAGGATCCCGAGTCACATATGATTTTGTAGCTGTTCGAATGGCCTTTCATATTCTGGTACCCCCGTTTACAGATCATAGCTAGTTAGCAATATATTCACCGAAAACTACGAAGTTGCCGCAAAATGCCACTCCGTTTTTTTAGAAAAACCTTTATAACTTTTTATGCAAGGGCCCTGCCAAGCTAATGTTTTAACAAAAGTTAGGCATGAGTTGGCCAAACAAAATGAGCGCACTAAAGTGTGCTGTTTAGGGGGGTATGGGGGGTGTTTTGGCCTCTCAAAGGTGTTTGAAAAAAATTTTTTCTGTAAAGCTTAGCTATTAGCATACTGTTATATGCAGTTTTGTGTGCTGAGTTCGAAAATGCATTCAGTTTAGCTAGATTCGCTCTGGATCGGGAGAAATTGGCGTCCAAATTTGAGACCAACCCTTTTTCTTGACTGGCACTACTCGCCAGTATGACCATTAACCGCGGTGCAATGCAGTTTTTCTTATGTCTCATCATTAATCCAGAGTCATCCATCAGTCTCCAACATACATGTAACAGGTCATCCGCCGATGGGGGGAGGGGGGTTGGGGGGGGGGTCTGGCGCCGGCCGGGGGGGGTCTGAGCCAAAATTTTGGGGGAGGGGGGTGGGCACTAAAAAACGCTCAGAAAAATCGCAATTTTTCGGCTAAAAATTGCCAAAAATCGCTAATTTGGGCTGAAATACAGCTAAAAAGTGCTGTTTTGCAGGCGATTTTGGTAATTTTTGTGTGTGGAAGTGTAAAAAATTGCAAAAATTTGCTCGAAAATTTACTTGCCAGAAAAATCGGAGGGGGGGGTCGATGAAATCGTCTCGGGGGGGGGGCCATCTGGGGGGATCTGGCCTAAGTCGGGTGGGGGGCAGACCCCCCTGTTACATGTATGGTCTCCAAAGTTTCATTAAGAAACATGCCGTGAGAAGCTGTAATCCTGAAATATATGTTCAGCATTCATGCATTTCTAAAGGGAATCTTTTGTCAGTCAATAGTGTCCCCGACCTATTTTGACCCGCTGAGTTAAAAAATGGCCTTTGTTTTTCTCTACTGCTGTTCGATTTTGAGATATCACTGATCAAGCAAAATTTGCATTAATATTCATATATCTCCAAAACGAGTATCAATAGATTAAAACAAACGCCATTTTTGAACTCAGCGGTTCAAAATAGGTCAGGTACACTATTGACTGACAAAAGGTTCCCTTCAGAAATGCATGAATGCTGAACATTTATTTCAGGATTACGGCTTCTCACAGCATGTTTCTTAATGAAACTTTGGAGGTCCATAACTTGCGACTGACTGGCCCTAGCGCGAAAATATATGATATTCTGAATCAGCGGAAAAAACTGCACCAGATAGATACCATGTTGCATCCAGATTTGACAGATAACTTATTGTCTGAGTACCAGGGCATAAAAGTTAAGTAAGTAGCTCAGGAGCAGTCAGATTGAAAAACAGATGTCATTTTCGTAATCAGCGGCAAAAACTGCATTAGGTGATATAAATTTTTATGGCTCTGTACCCTAGATGCGACTGAATTGAGTCACCTTTTAAATGAGCATTTTATAGCAAGTGCAGCCGTTTTCTTCCCAAATCATAAAAATGACGATATCTTCAAAAGTAGGCAACGTAGAGCAAAAATAAAGTTATTTTCGGAATCAGCAGCAAAAACTACATAAGAAAAACTGCATTGCACCGCGGTTAATGGTCATACTGGTGAGTAGTGCCAGTCAAGAAAAAGGGTTGGTCTCAACTTTGGACGCCAATTTCTCCCGATCCAGAGCGAATCTAGCTAAACTGAATGCATTTTCGAACTCAGCACACAAAACTGCATATAACAGTATGCTAATAGCTAAGCTTTGCAGAAAAAAATTTTTTTCGAACACCTTTGAGAGGCCAAAACACCCCCCTCCCCCCTAACCGCACACTTTGGGGTGCTCATTTTGTTTGGCCAACTCATGCCTAACTTTTGTTGAAAGGTTAGCTTGGCAGGGCCTTTGCATAAAAAGTTATGAAGATTTTTCGAAAAAAAACGGAGTGGCATTTTGTGGAAATTTCGCATCGGCGAATATCTCGGTAACCAGCTACGATCTGGAAACGGGAGTACCAGAAAATGAAAGGCCATTGGACCAGCTACAAAACCATATGCGAGTCGGGATCCTAGCTTAAGAAACGAATGAAGGGTGATCGTTTGAATGGAGGGTGTCAGAGCTATTAAAATGAGCCCGAAAATTGCTGCCGACCCAACTTTGAGGGGGTGTAGCTCCGGTTCTAGGGGGTTGCTGGTGGCCGGGCATGCACCGTTGGTCTTCGACTGTGCTCTATTTTAATAGATATAAATATAAGCCAGATCCGTGAGATGGCCCTGCTTGCCCCCTCAAAGCTGACTTTCTCGAAAAATGCATCTTAAAATTTGGGACCCCTCTGGGCTAAACCTCCCAACGACCCACCCACCTGTGGAAACCCCTATACCCCCTCCCCCAGGTCGGCCCGGAGCGGTTACATGTATGCTGTCCACGAACGTGGGGTACCATATGGTGACGGTACCATAGACGGTGCCACTAGCCTTGGTACCGATACCGTATATGGTACCGGCACCATACTTGTAGTAACTCCGGGCCGACCTGGGGGTAGGGGGTTATCCCTCAGGTGGAGGGTCGAGGGGGTTTTCGCCCAGAGGGGGTCCAAAATTTCAAAAAGCTCCAAAACGCCTGGAAATGCGTTTTTTTTTCAGTAAGAACGCTGAAAATCGTTACTTTAAGCTGCCAAATAGCGTTTTAGAGCTAAAAACAAGCAAAAAAGTGACAAGTGACAAAAGCAAGTGACAAAAAGGGTTTCCGAAAATACCGATTTCTCTTAAATATCAGCAGTGGAAACGCCAAATTCGGTTCCATAGGCTTTTCGAGCGAATTTAGGCTAAAAATTAGTGATTTCTGATTCTATCTAAATTTCTGATTATTTCTGATTGATTTCTGATATTATTGATAATTTCTGATTCTGGCTAAAAATTCTGAAATTGGTTTGTTATTACTGGGAGCCACTACTAGTACTTGTATTTTTGGGTCGGGGGTCCCTTAACCTGTCTCGGGGGTGAGGTTTGGCCTTTCCGGCTAGGTTGTAACCCCAAACCTCCTAGCACATGTATGGCCGGTACCATATGGTGTCGCTACCATAAACGGCGTTAAGTGGCTGACTGTATTATTGCATTTACGCAGAGGTTGTTTTATTCGTGGCACTTGCAAAGTTTGAAATTAGGTTTATATCTAAAGCTGACCTGTTTCAGGGCAAAGTGGTGAAGAAAAAGCAAGAACTTCACAAACAATGCGATTTAAACCGTGCCTTAGCTCATTATCGCTGGGGATGATATCTGACTTCTCTGTCTGAATATTCTACTACTGTATATTACATAAAAAGGGTACTGTCCTAAATTGTACAGTTGGCAAAATATTGAATTTCAGGAATACATAACATATACATATACATATATGTATATATGTTTTCCGAAGTCGAATATACAATATAGATAAAAAAAATGTCCCATCGCTTTTTCGGCCTTCACTCAAACGTTTCGTTCTCAGTCATTTCTTTACCGATTTGGCTGAAATTTTCAGCAAAAATTAACAACATGGTTGGCTAAATATTCTGCAAGTTTATTGCCAAAATTCCGACTCATACTGGTTTTATGACCCAAAAACTAGGAATGAGGGTGGTCCACGCAAATTTATTATTTTTCGGTAATACAAGGAGTACAGGTCTGAAACTTGCAGGAATGATTGGTGTTGCTATTGGGCATAACATACTAAGCGGGCAGCCCTGTAGCTCAAAGGGCACTAAAATGGGGGAATTTCAAAAACATGAGTGAAAATCCCATAGTTAAGAAATCCGCACCTTCTAGAATCAAAGCTATGAATCTGTTGTTAATCAACACAGATTGTAGCAGGAAGTTCGAGAAATAAATGAACCTGATATTTAAGCTCTGTTCCACACCATAGTAACCATCCCTGCAGCGTTTTTTGAAAATTGAAAATCTTTAGAATCGTCATTTTGCCAGTTTTACGAAGAAAAGTCATATTTCGTCATACGTATTTTTGAAATTCCCCCATTTTAGTGCCCTTTGAGCTACAGGGCTGCCCGCTTAGTATGTCATGCCCAATAGCAACACCAATCATTCCTGCAAGTTTCAGGACTGTACTCCTTGTATTACCGAAAAAAATTAAATTATTTGCGTGGACCACCCTCATTCCTAGTTTTCGGGTCATAAAACCAGTATGAGTCGGAATTTTGGCACCACACTTGCAGAATATTTAGCCAACCATGTTGTTAATTTTTGCTGAAAATTTGAGCCAAATCGGTAAAGAAGTGACTGAGAACGAAACGTTTGAGTGAAGGCCGAAAAAGCGATGGGACATATACAGGGTGTGCCAAAAAAAAACAACCCAGCAGATTTTTCGCTGTAGCAACCGCAAATATCAACCGATCTGAATGAATCCTTTTTTAAATGAAAGATAAATAAATTCTTGAAAGATTGATGTAACGTTTATTAATGTACGCTGCTTAGTTCCTGAGATATTCACTCTCGAAATCAAAACAGTGATTTTGGCAGTGAACAAGAGGGATTTTTTATTATTCCACTGCACTTCGTAATAAAACGGACTCCTGCTACTGCTGAGGGCTATTGGAGGCTTTACTAGTGACACATAAACTCGATTCACTTCAACAGTAAAGTGTCATTAGCCCCCAGCAGTAGGAATCTGCTTTATTATGAAGTGCAACGGAATCGCTCTTGTTCTTTGCCAAAATCTGTTTCGACTTTGAGGGTAAATATCTCAAGAACTAAGCAGTGAATCTGAATAAAAATTGCACCAATCTTTGAAGAATTTATCAATCTTTCATTCAAAAAAAGGAGTCATTCAAATCGGTTAAGATTCATGGTTGGAAAAGTAAAAAATCTGCTGGGTTGTGTTTATCATTCTTGTTCACTGCCAAAATCTCTGTTTTGACTTTGAGGGCAAATATCTCAGGACCTAAGCAGGCTATCTTAATAAGCGATTCATCAGTCTTTCAAGAATTTATTTATCTTTTATTTAAAAAAAAGATTCATTCAAATCGGTTGCGATTTGCGGTTGCTACAGCAAAAAATCTGCTGGGTTGTTTTTTTTTGGCACACCCTGTATTTTGATCACTACTGTATAAATCCTTTTTCAAGTACTAAACCCACTCAGAAAGAAAAAAGCGCCCAGCAGATTCTTACCACTTGACAGACTCACTTTCCCTGGGAAATTTTCGTCATAAAAACGGTATTGGATGTCATAAAATGATACAATTTCTTTTTACAGCTATTTCCACAAAATCTGACCAAATATGCTGAGTTGATTGAACCGATGCTGAAAAGTTGAAGAATATGTAATATCGGGTAATTTCAACGCCTATTATTCAATTTCACATATGTACCATTGTTGAATGTCTTAGCATTGGGTCACTTATGAAACAAACGTGCTTTCACGCATCGGTGGTTACTCGAAACTGTAGTTTCTTGAACTGTACTGTACGTACACTAGTGCAGGACTTGAAGCGAGATTTTTGAGAAACAAGTTTTGACAGTTGAGAAACCAGCAAATCACCATTTTTCGTTTCTGCAACCAGCATGTACATACATACAGTAAGGTGTATAGGTATCGGTCCTCCTAACCAACCACTGCATTGTATGTAGAGGCAAATCGGTTGGTTTGTTTATAAATTAAGGGGCGAAAATGTCTATTCTCATATTTTACAGACTTTTGGTGAAATGTCTCGCTAGTTCAGTTCCTAATGCTACTCGCCGAGAATATGATTTCAAATTTACTATTTTGTTTGGTTGGACAGGTCAAGGATAGATCGGGAATATCACAAAATTTCAGAACCAAACTATGAGTTGTATGGTGTCTGCAGCACAGTAGATGAGTTTTCAACAGGGAGAGCATATGTGGTGCAGTCAAATAGACAGACAGAAAGAGCACAGAATAACAGCAAGTAGCTTGCGAGAGCCGACAAGAACCACTGATCGAATGGTCAGTGAAGCAAATTAGAAGTAAATTAGAAGTAAATTGAAAGTAAAAATTTCGGCCTTTTCAATCTAATTTAATTTACTTTTTACTTGCTTCGTCATTTTTGTCAGAGATTTAATTTTATTTTAATTTACTTGCCATTTAATTTACTCTTCGTAAGTAAATTATTTTCGAATTTAATTTGATTTTAATTTTAATTTACTTGACAACGGTAGCTGAGACTTAAAATGCAGCATTTCAGCAGAAATTCAATATGTATTTTCAAATATGTATTTTGTTGTTGTTGTTGTTGTAACTTTTTTGTCCTTAAATTTTAAATACATAGTGGCCTAAAAATACATATACATAAACATATTCTTTGAGGAATACATAAACATAAACATATACATATATGTATTCCAAAAATAATACATAATATGTATATTTTACATATACATACAGGGTGTGTAAAAAAAACAACCCAGCAGATTTTTTGCTGTAGCAACCGCAAATCTCAACCGATTTGAATGAATCCTGCTTTAAATGAAAGATAAATAAATTCTTGAACGATTGATGTAGCTTGTATTAAGATGCGTTGCTTAGTTCCTGAGATAATTGCTTTAAAAATCAAAACAGAGATTTTGGCAGTGAACAACAGAGATTATAACAACCCAGCAGATTTTTAACTGCAGCAGCCGCAAATCTCAAGCGATTTCAGTGAGTCCTATTTTATATGAAAGATAAATGAATTCTTGAAAGATTGGTGAAGCTTTTATTAAGATACGATGCTTAGTTCCTGACATATTTGCACTCAAAGTCAAAACAGATTTTGGCAATGAACAAGAGCGATTTTTATTATTCTGTTGCACTTCATAATAAAACCGATTCCTACTGTTCAGGGCTAACGTAACGAGGTTTTTCTGGTGCCACAAATGCTTGGTTACTTCATTTGTAAAAGTCTTGTTGCCCCTCAGCAGTAGGAATCCGTTTTGTTGTGAAGTGCAACGGAATCGCTCTTGTTCACTGCCAAAATCCCTGTTTTGAGTTTGAAGAAAAATATCTCAGGAACTAAGCATCGTATCTTAATAGGGCCTTCACCAGTCTTTCAAGAATTTATTCGTCTTTCATTTAAAGCAGGATTCATTCAAATCGGTTGAGATTTGCGGTTGCTACAGCAAAAACTCTGCTGGGTTTTTTTTTTTTGACACACCCTGTATATGTATTCCACAGTACTAAATTGTAGCCTCTCTACTCAGTTGTACACAACTTGACTATAGTTGCTTTGTCTAAATTATGGCTTGGGTCTAATCTGTCGATACGAAACGATCTCAGCTTACCGAACGCCTACGATCTGGCAACTAACTGCGCCTAAACTGAATACCGCTTAAGGCTGGACCGGTGGGCCTATTATTAGGTTTTTTTCGAAAAGTTATTTTCCAAGATGACAGAAAATATTTTAACAATCGCTTTGTATCGCAGAATTCAACGAAATAGCGTGAGTTTTATTACAAACGCACTAATTTATTCTTTTAGAGTAGAAATTTGATTTAAAACAACAAAAATACGATAATGAAAGTTGCCTGAAAGAAAATGGTACCGGTATTTTATGTTAAAGCAGCTAGTTATGCCCTGGAAATTCGTCTAAGGCTTCTATTAACGTAAATTCAAAGCGTTTTAATCGAATTTAACCACTTATTGAGCCTATTTCCTTTAAAAACTGGGTTGAGTTTTTCCGCGTTTTAGTGTTTTCCGAGCCCCTAGCAAAAAACCGGGCCTGGGGCCTAAGCACTATGCCGTTTTTAATTTGGTGCAATAGCCATTTAAAGTTATTCGGAAAGCTGGAGAAAGGCCAGACGGTCTTTTTTGGCCAACACTGTCTACACGTGTCTTATTCGAATAAATGAACGCGGCCTGTATTGTACAGTCAGGCAATTAACGCCGTTTATGGTACCATCACCATATATGGTACCCCCACCTTCGCGTTGTTACCGGTACCGTCACCATATATGGTACCCCCACCTTCGCGTTGTTACCGGTACCGTCACCATATATGGTACCCCCACCTTCGCGTTGTTACCGGTACCGTCACCATATATGGTACCCCCACCTTCGCGATGTTACCGGTACCGTCACCATATATGGTACCCACACCTTCGCGTTGTTACCGGTACCGTCACCATATATGGTACCCCCACCTTCGCGTTGTTACCGGTACCATCACCATATATGGTACCCCCACCTTCGCGATGTTACCGGTACCGTCACCATATATGGTACCCCCACCTTCGCGTTGTTACCGGACCGTCACCATATATGGTACCCCCACCTTCGCGTTGTTACCGGTACCATCACCATATATGGTACCCCCACCTTCGCGTTGTTTCCGGAACCATCACCATATATGGTACCCCACCTTCGCGTTGTTACCGGTACCGTCACCATATGGTACCCCCACCTTCGCGTTGTTACCGGTACCGTCACCATATATGGTACCCCCACCTTCGCGTTGTTACCGGTACCGTCACCATATATGGTACCCCCACCTTCGCGATGTTACCGGTACAGTCACCATATATGGTACCCCCACCTTCGCGTTATTACCGGTACCATCACCATATATGGTACCCCCACCTTCGCGATGTTACCGGTACCGTCACCATATATGGTACCCCCACCTTCGCGTTGTTACCGGTTCAGTCACCATATATGGTACCCCCACCTTCGTGTTGTTACCGGTACCATCACCATATATGGTACCCCCACCTTCGCGTTGTTTCCGGAACTATCACCATATATGGTACCCCACCTTCGCGTTGTTACCGGTACCGTCACCATATGGTACCCCCACCTTCGCGTTGTTACCGGTACCGTCACCATATATGGTACCCCCACCTTCGCGTTGTTACTGGTACCGTCACCATATATGGTACCCCCACCTTCGCGTTGTTACCGGTACCGTCACCATATATGGCACCCCCACCTTCGCGTTGTTACTGGTACCGTCACCATATATGGTACCCCCACCTTCGCGTTGTTACCGGTACCGTCACCATATATGGTACCCCCACCGTCGCGTTGTTACCGGTACCATCACCAGATATGGTACCCCCACCTTCGCGTTGTTACCGGTACCGTCACCATATATGGTACCCCCACCTTCGCGTTATTTATTTATTTGACAGAAAAAAACAAAGAATGAACTGTTAGAATAACCAGCATACTGTAGCATGCCGCTAGATGACAGGAGGGCTGGGCCGATCGACCGGCTCAAGGGCCCTCCCCCTCAAAAAACTTGATACATCAACTGCGGCCAATTTAGTACGAAAGTTTTGGAGTGATGAAGCATTTACAACGTCTCTAGGCAAGTTGTTCCAAATTGGAACAACTCGACTCGCGAAGAAGTTTTTGCGCAGTTCTAGACGAGTATGCATAACGTATATCTTAAAGTTATGCCCCCTAGTGCCCCTGGTTGGTGCCCAGGTAAAAAAGTCTTCCATCGACAAATCCACCATGCCACTGACCATCTTAAAGACCATAATTAAGTCTTGCACAATTCGACGTTCCTCTAATGATTTCATTTTCAGGAGAGCTAGACGCTTGGGATATGTTGTTACCGGTACCGTCACCATATATGGTACCCCCACCTTCGCGTTGTTACCGGTACCATCACCATATATGGTACCCCCACCTTCGCGTTGTTTCCGGAACCATCACCATATATGGTACCCCACCTTCGCGTTGTTACCGGTACCGTCACCATATGGTACCCCCACCTTCGCGTTGTTACCGGTACCGTCACCATATATGGTACCCCCACCTTCGCGTTGTTACCGGTACCGTCACCATATATGGTACCCCCACCTTCGCGTTGTTACCGGTACCATCACCATATATGGTACCCCACCTTCGCGTTGTTACCGGTACCTTCACCATATGGTACCCCCACCTTCGCGTTGTTACCGGTACCATCACCATATATGGTACCCCACCTTCGCGTTGTTACCGGTACCGTCACCATATGGTAAACCCACCTTCGCGTTGTTACCGGTACCGTCACCCTATAAGGTACCCCCCCATGAGCGTTGTTTACGGAACCATCACCATATATGGTACCCCACCTTCGCGTTGTTACCGGTACCGTCACCATATGGTACCCCCACCTTCGCGTTGTTACCGGTACCATCACCATATATGGTACCCCCACCTTCGCGTTGTTACCGGTACCATCACCGTATATGGTACCCCCACCTTCGCGTTGTTTCCGGAACTATCACCATATATGGTATCCCACCTTCGCGTTGTTACCGGTACCGTCACCATATGGTACCCCCACCTTCGCGTTGTTACTGGTACCGTCACCATATATGGTACCCCCACCTTCGCGTTGTTACCGGTACCGTCACCATATATGGTACCCCTACCTTCGCGATGTTACCGGTACCGTCACCATATATGGTACCCCCACCTTCGCGTTGTTTCCGGAACTATCACCATATATGGTACCCCACCTTCGCGTTGTTACCGGTACCGTCACCATATGGTACACCCACCTACTCGTTGTTACCGGTACCGTCACCATATATGGTACCCCCACCTTCGCGTTGTTACTGGTACCGTCACCATATATGGTACCCCCACCTTCGCGTTGTTACCGGTACCGTCACCATATATGGTACCCCCACCTTCGCGTTGTTACTGGTACCGTCACCATATATGGTACTCCCACCTTCGCGTTGTTACCGGTACTGTCACCCATACATGTAACAGGTCATCCGCCGATGGGGGGAGGGGGGTTGGGGGGGGGGGTCTGGCGCCGGCCGGGGGGGGGGGGTCTGAGCCAAAATTTTGGGGGAAGGGGGTGGGCACTAAAAAACGCTCAAAAATCGAAAAAAAATCGACTGAAATACAGCTAAAAAGTGCTGTTTTGCAGGCGATTTTGGCAATTTTTGTGTGTGAAATTGTAAAAAATTGCAAAAATTTGCTCGAAAATTTACTTGCCAGAAAAATCGGAGGGGGGGGGGGTCGGGCCGTCACCATATATGGTACCCCCACCTTCGCGTTGTTACCGGTACCGTCACCATATATGGTACCCCCACCTTCGCGTTGTTACCGGTACCATCACCATATATGGTACCCCCACCTTCGCGTTGTTACCGGTACCGTCACCATATATGGTACCCCCACCTTCGCGTTGTTACCGGTACCGTCACCATATATGGTACCCCCACCTTCGCGTTGTTACTGGTACCGGTACCATATATGGTGCCCCCACCTTCGCGTTGTTACCGGAACCGTCACCATATATGGTATCCCCCACCTTCGCGTTGTTACCGGTACCGTCACCATATATGGTACCCCCACCTTCGCGTTGTTACCGGTACCGGTACCATATATGGTACCACTCTGTTCAGATTTCGTACCATATATGGTACCACCACAGTCGCCGAACGTGGGGGCACCATATATGGTACCGGCACCTTATATGGTGTCGGTACCATAAACGGCGTTAAGTGCCTGACTGTAGTAAGCAGCAATACACGTGTTACATGTAGATGCAGACAATTAGATTTCTAGTGGTTCGCCATGTGTTGCAATGTCGGACAGGCGCAAGCAAGATGCTTAGATTTCTTCGATGTATTAGTGCGTAGCAGCGTGCCACTAGGATTGCTGCGAACGTTGTTTGTTGTACTCGAAAAACTGACAAAATCCCGCCCTCTGAGTGGATTTATAAAGTGGTTTTATGTTTTGCAAGCGCCGCCGTTAACAATTACTACCCTAAAATGCTAGTATTATTGCATTTCACGTAGAACTTTAACAATAAAATGTTTCCGCTAAGGGCTGTCGATAAACTTCGAAACTCATAAATAAATCCAACATTTTAGTCCGAGTTTACATGAATAAGCGCTTATTTGTTTCAATTTGTACGGCAAAATAGTGTCAAAATCTATTAACAAGAAGCCCGTAGGCTTATTTACGGAACACCCTAGCACAGTGCCATGAGTTTGATAGGCAAACCTAGGCGGAAAATGCTGCTGTGCTACCTGCTGTTTGCTTCTAGATGCCAAATTTCATTGTCAAAAACTTTGAATCTTTCCGAATTATATGTACATGCCCAGCCCGTCCGAAGTTATAGGAAGTTGTCGTCGCTCATACACCGGCCTACCGTATCTAAGTTCCTCTGAAGTTTATGCACAGCATCTCCCGAAACACTCTACGTACTGTATATACAGATACAGTCATGTCTAGACCTAATTCGTAGTACTACAAACTACATATTTTCGGCGATTATGACGTCATCACGACTACATATTAACTAAGACTACATATTATTTTGGCTGACTACAAATTGACTACAAACTGCTTATTCATAATTAGCGAATTTGTAGTCAATTTGTAGTCATTTTTCTTGGAAAATTTCCGATTTTTTAATGTAATTTTATATAAATTGAGTCCCGAATCGGCCTTTGAGCTGTTTTGAACTTATGATAAGCTTACCAAATACCAAGAACGAAGCTACTTTTTATGTAAAGTGTTAGAAAGATAGTTTTTCCAATTTTCCCGCTTTTCTACCCATATAAATTTTCAAAGAAAGGTTTTCTTTTGCACATTCCTTCGTGTTTTTTCTTCTCTTAGTTTTTAAAAAATATCTCATTCTATTTTTAAAGAATACCAAATGTTCAGCATTGAAATTCTATTAAACATTGAATTCCGTCTGTTTGTTTTCAGAAATATCTATTAGAAAATCCGATTTTTTTCACAGAAAAAACAATTAACAGGCTTCCGGTTATTATTTTTGCAAAGCATTTCTATGACTGGTTATTCGGTATACCAAAAATTTGTAGTAATATCGAATTTCTGACGTTTGGTAACCTGACTACAAATTGACTACAAACTAAGACTACATATTTTTTGAACCTGAATTTGACAACTACAAACTAAGACTACTTATTTTCGCGAAAATTTTTAACTACAAACTAAGACTACAAATTGAAATTCTCTGAGGAAATACGTCTAGTCATGTCGCGTTAATCCGGACAAGTTGGGAGTAGGACCGGCCAATTTTGTCCAGATTAGCGAATTTCCGGATTAACGAATCAAAGCTAAAACACTGTTTTTCAGGTCAAAGGTCTAACTGACAGCTTTTTGTTAGTTGCATTGCATATCAGGTTCTGCAGCTGTTCCTCCTAATTAAAACACAAAACCTTATTTCAGCAGATTATTGCTCCTAAAAAAGGCAAACATAATCACATTCTGACTTAACGAAAAGCATTATTCACTTGAAAATTCACACCTGAATTGAAAAATTGCGCATAGATTTTGTCCAAATTAAACACATCCGGATTAACGAATCACTTTACCATGCAAATTTTGGGACCCCAAATCTTCTGTCCGGATTAACGAATCCGGATCCGGATTAACGAGTCATATAACATGGGGGAAAATTGGGACCTGGCCTAATCTTGTCTGGAAGGCGAATATCCGGATTAACGAGGTCCGGATTAACGAGACATGACTGTATAAAGCTACAAGTCGGACTAAACCATTCTTTACAGGCAAAAGAGAGACAACTCTGAGATGGATTACCAATATCCCATGCAACTTTGCCTTTTCGACTCATGTTTTCCAACCTGGGTTGCCTGTGTAGCAGCCGGAAGCACAGGCCTATTACTTTTAACTGCATGTCTCTATAGTCTACAAAAGAAGGACGAGAATGGAGAATTCGTTTGTTGTGTATAAAGCTTTATTCCAACTGCACCACTCTATGCAAATTTTCTAGCCGCCTGACACAAACGCGTGAGAATGGCGCCGTACCGCTGTCGCGTCTTGGCTAGTCGAAAGCGGACATAGGGCATTTTAAGACAAGGGTTGAACTTGGTCAATTGGTTTTGTTCTTCTCCTTGCTTTTGATTGCTGGGCGCCGCACTAGGTCCAGGATAACTCCTGGGCACCCAGCTGATGTATTGAGGATGGGTCATGGACTGAACGGCACACACAAAACAGACAAGTGCCAGGGCACAGAAGCTCATAATTCCAGTTTATTAGCAGACTGAGCCTGATCGTTCCACTTGACCGCCTCCAGTCCAATTGCTTCCTAATCATAACTCAACATTTCAGTGAAGCTGACGTGAAATCGATAGTTGCTGCCAAATCCAATCGTCTAATTGTCGCTTTGCTTGCATTGTCCTACACATCTCACGTGCTTATGTGCCATTACCGGGCATAGGTCTTTATAGCATAGATGCTCACACGCAGCAGTACCTAGGTAGAGGGATTGCTCTCCAATCAAAAAGATTTTAGAAATTTTCCAAAAAGCCTGGAAATTAATTTTTATTCCGTTTTATCTATCATTAACTCTAGAAATGCAATCAAATGGGCTTATTAACAACTAAACATAACAAGGATATTAAGGCAAAGACACCTATGTATGCACACTATTATTATTACACTGAGGAAACGTTACTTTTGCTACAAAAAGGCACCTTAAGCTCTAGAAAAGTTAGTTATTCACCTGTATGCCGGTTTGTTTTGCGTTACTGCCGTCACTGGGACCAGAAATAATATTTTCAGTCTACAGCTACCCAGTGGCGTATCCAGGGGGTGTAGGGTGTGTACACCCCCCTTTGCGGTGGAGGTAGGAAGAAAAAGTCTGTCAAAAATATAAGAAACTAATGAATTATGTACTAAAACTGTCTATTTTTTTAAACTAAAACTTGTAATTTCTGTTAATTTTAAGCTCGGAATGCGTTTTAAACGCGTTTTTGAAGGCTAATTTTGCTAAATTTTCTTACCCTGGCTGGGCAGCGGCCCAACCAGGCACTTTCAAAATTTTACACCCCCCTCTTTCCAAAATCCTGGATTCGCCACTGCAGCTACCTGTATCTGTTTGGTAAACTTGTTGCTCTAAGGGATACCTAAAGTCATTATTTTGTATGCTTGTACGATGTACGATAGCACAGAATTATAATTTCTGCACACATGGCTCATTAGGAAGGTAGGAACTAGCGAAGCAGACAAACCGACTCTAATTAGTTGCTAACAGACAGTCTGATGGCTTGGTTATTGCCTCTCCTGCTCTTGTGCTGTTTAAATTTAGAAAGCGCGCCTTTCGTTTACCCTCCAGTGAAGCGCTATATGCTCGAGATAGAAAAACCGATCGACTTCGCCTACAAAAGAATGATCAGAAACCGTCTGAAAGTGATTTTGAAGAAGCTAAACAAAGAGATCGGCTACTATTCTGTGTTTGGAGAGCTAGGCATGACCTAGAGACTAGCTTTGTATAAAATGCTTGGCGCAATCTGTCGTTGTAAACGCGTTCAGGGTTGTTTGCGTCAGCTGCTGCCCAACCGTTCTTGGCTGACGCCAGTAGCGAGATAGACAGGTCGTATAGAAGGTGGGAAAATTCTTAAGAGCCGGTCCACGAAAAACTCAAACATTGGCAGGTAGGGCGATGTATAGCTGAATTTTCAAAATCATGCTACAGATCTGATACTTTCAGCGTTTGTAGTCCAGGAAAAGAAATGAAAAAGCTTGCCATCCGATTTTCTCTAGCTGCTCTAGAACTGTAACTATACGCGCTCAAGAATCGCTCTTAGGGAAGTTTTCGATCAAACAACCCTAACTTTGTCTGGCTGCCTTTCTCTATTCTGTGTTGTCTGTGGCCAATTATCCCCTTCGAAACCAGCGTAAAAATCGCACTTTCGATAAATCGCGGTAAATTCCTCATCACTCAACGGGTAATCGAAATTTATTTGCAGTGTGGAATCCAGCAGGAATCGCAAAGTGTCTTAGCCTGTTTTTAGCGATCATTGCAAAGAACTTTGAAAGATCTATCCTTTGACCTACACCATACAGAATTCAGCTAACTCAGGAATGAGTAATAGCTGTTTCAATTTACCAGTCAGTTGCTAATTTTTGCAAAAAATGGGCGTCTGACCCAGTGTGGTGCATTTTGAAAATTTGAAACTAGGTAAAGTAATACTAGGTAAAGTTGTCACCTAAAAAACTAGGTAAAGTAATACTAGGTAAAGTTCTCAGCTAAGAAACTAGGTAAAGTAATACTAGGTAAAGCCCAGAAAAACTAGGTAATACTAGGTAAACCTAAAACGCTCGAAATCAAGTCAAAATATTATTTTTGGCTCAATAGAACAATGATGAAGCTAATGGAGTTAAAATTTACGAAATTTGACACATTTCAAGTAAATATTTGTATTTTATTGATCAAATAAGTCAGAAATTCATTCTCTGGGCCACTGTAATTGTGGGAAAGCCGGAAATTTGAAGGTTTGCTGACTGAAAAAGCCACGTAAAACTGAAAATATCAAACTAGGTAAGCTTGTTCTACCTAGAAGTACCTAGTTATGTGGATTTAAAACTAGGTAAAGTAAAACTAGGTCAAATAGAGTAACCAGCAACTAGGTAAAGTAAATCTAGGTACTTTTCCCGAATATTAACTAGGTAATACTAGGTATACCTAGTTACCTAGATAAAAAGTGCACCACACTGGTCTGACCACCTTACCTTCAACTGCATGTTTGACCATCAATGTGCCGGCTTTGATCAATGTGGTTGGTACCAGGGATGGATATTTGTCGGCCTGTTTTTTTTAGTTTTTTTCCGTTGTTTTTTCGATATTTTTCCAAAACCGGAGAAATAACTCAAGTAGTGAGTGATGCAACCGGGAGCGGAATACCAGGATTCAGGAAAACCGGGATTACCGGGAATATCGGGAAATCGATCGAAACGCATGCAGCATTATAAAACATAAATGTTTTCAACATCCGGTTTAGCTACTGATACCATTTCTAGTCGGTTTTCTCAAGGATTTTCTCTCATAAGGGGCCGTCCATAAACTACGACGTTCAAAAATTCAAAATTTTGCACCCCCACCCCCCTCCGACGTTTACCGACGTTTTCATCATCACCCCGCATAAAAATTACGACGTTTTGGAGGAACCCCCCCCCCCCCCCGAAATAAAATTTTCCAATTTTCGTTCAAAATCTGAAGCTGCTTTTCTGACTGCGTAATCACAAATGAATAATAGAAAATTTATGCCTGTGCACATACGTATTTATCAGTTAGTTTCACCAATCTTTCAAAAATTTATTTAACTTTCAGTTAAAAATAGTCATTCAAATCAGTTGAGATTTGCGGTTGCCACAGTAAAAAATCTGCTGGGTTGTTTTAATCACTCTTGTTCATTGCCAAAAATCAGTGTTTTAAATTTGAGGGCCTCGAGAACCTACAAGCAGAGCATCTTAACGAAAACTCTACCAATCGATAATTTCTTTGTCTTTCATTCAAAAAAGACTTATTCAAATCGGTTGGGATTTACGGTTGCTACAGTAAAAATCTGCTGGGTTGTTTTTTTGCACATCCTGTACAAATCACGCTAACATACTGTATGTTGTACAACTACAAAAATATGCCAAAAACCGTTTGACTTTCTCTGCATTCTTGCTTATTCTGCAGTCGTCAAACCTTACCAAAAAAGGTAAAAAATACGTCAACGTTTTGCCTCAACCCCCCACCCCCCTCCGACGTTCTGCGACGTTTTTCGGGGTACCCCCACCCCCCTCTCTGAACGTCGTAGTTTATGGACGGCCCCTAACGGGCAAAACTACAGTACACTATGAGATCACATTTACGTTGAATGGGTTAGTGAGTTGGTTTTGGCAGACACCAGGCAGCTCGATGTCAATTGGACCAAAAGAGTTGTGTAAGAATAGCCAATCAATGAGTGGCTTTGCTCAATTGAAGGCCTTTATAAAGTCAGAAGATTAGAAGATAAAGTTTAGGGCCTAATAAATAAACCAATATAAAAATATTTGGAACAAAGGAAAAGCTGCAAAACATGGTTGTTCGCTCAAATTGACAAGTACTAGCAGTCATTTGAAATCTTATTCAAAGCTTTGCGTGCCGCTTGTAGTGGCAAAAGAAAGTTGGATATAGAGTAGATGTCACTGAAATACATGTATGTACGTAGTATCTGCGAAAAACTGTCAATACTGCAATAAAATCTATTTCCCGGTATTCCCGGTATTTTCCGGTATTATGAATGTGCGAACCGGGATTGGAAACCGGGAGTGAAAATATCGGGAATTCACGGTTCTTCGAGAAACACCGGGATCCCGGTTGCATCACTAAACTCAAGCTCTAGTTTTGGGTATCCTAGCCTGATGTATGACTCCTAACCTTTTCTAGCGCCTTCCTCAGTCTTTCAGACCAGAAATACACGTCTTACATAGATATAAATCACGAAACAGGCATAAAACAGTGCCTCACAGGCTCAATGAATAAATGTTATATGTAAATTCTCTTACAGCAGTTCGCATTTTTGTTTTATCATGCCAGATTTTGTTTTTCTGTTGATTTTTTAACAGTTTTGAGTCAGTCTGGCCTATTATACATCGCAAAAGTCCATTTTTAACAGAAAATGACACAAATTAGCTATTTTTAGCTTGAGTTTTTGCCGCGATTTATGTTATTTTCGGCCCCTAGGAAAAAACCGCTTTTTTTCGAAAAAAAGCGAAAAACACCTCACATCCCTGGTTGGTATTAAAACATGCAGAAAAGAACAGAGATTCTGAATCTGCTTTCAGCTTGCCTGTTAAGGATATTCAATTTTGAGATGTGGCTTGTAAAATTTCAGGACAAATTGCATAAAATTTGTTAAGAATTTTTACCAGTGATAAAACTTTTTTAAGAGCCAGTTTAAGTTACTCGCGACCCATGCCTGAAGTAAAATGGACAACTTTGAGGCGAGGTTCTCCGATTTGGCTCAAATTTTGCATGCAGACATATATTGATGTAAGAAACATTACCTGCAATTTTCAGCTTTCTGGAGGCCCCGGTTCCGGAATTAGAAAAATCAGAAAATTTCGGTTTTTCGGCAATAACTCGCTTACTTTTCGCTGTAGCGAGTTCGGAATGGCATTTTTGAAATTCTCGCGTCACGCTCGATCAGCATAAGTCATTCAAAATTATTTTTTCGACAAAAAATTTTTTTCTGCTCCACTGGGGGGCTGATTCCAGGAAACCTAGAGTCCGGACAGGTCTAGAGATATCCTAAAAATGTAGCGCTATCCTTTCTCTACAACATATAAAAAAATGAGCAAAATCGCTTTGTACCGCAAATTGAGAAAATTGAGCTTGAAAGTTAAAAATCAAGGTCCCGGAACGAAAAATACCATATGCGCCGCATAGTTTGGGCAGCTGTATCTCGGGCACCATTAGGCCGATTGAAACCAGGTTACCGGCAATAGAGCCGCCTTTTCGTGCTCTTTTCAATGGTTTTTATTTATGCTTAATACATAACGTTTTTGGCGGGAAATTCAAATTTTACTGTTTTTCTTGCAGACAACATTGATTGTGTGTGGTCTGTGAAATTGTATGTGAATGTTTATGTTTCTTAAAGACTGCATCTTTGATTGTATCTAGCTATATGGTATTAACTGGTACTCCATTTGCCATAAAAATACACTCAAGTCATTTCCCACTCCTGTGACCTGTTGGCAAATGATTGTCAGGGATTGTTGGCCCTAGATAGCAGACAGAATGCTGTCATAATTGCATTCCGAGGTGGTACACTAACCAAAAGAAGCCTTTTTTCCAACTACACCAACACTCATTGGTGGAAAAGTCAATAAAGTAGTGTGGGATGCACTGCATCCGATCTGGCAACCACCGAAGCAGATTGTTTATGAAGTTTCCATTCAGTTTCCGCTGCATAGCATTATATTCACTGGGCAATCATGGGGTGGTGCACTGGCTATGCTTTCTAGTGTTGACTTAGCGCATTCTATACCAACACTGAAGGAAAAAAATGAGCTGTACACCTATGGTCAGCCGAGGCTTACATGTCAGCCAAGGTATTATACTTAGCTTTTATGTTCTACATATGAGAATGGATCACTGCTAAACAACTCAAACTAGAACTATCAACATTCCATAAAGTTGGTAACTGAGCTTTGCCCCTAACCCATTTCCAGTGCCAATGGTGATCGATGTGTAAGAAGTGTTAGTGTAAATGGAAATGTAAGTTTCAGCAGACCATCAACAATATTTTGGCCGAAATGTGCAGATTTTTGCTGGAGAAAGATAAGAAACAATTTTACGGCAAACACAAGTTGTGTCAACTGTTTTTATGGGTCTTTGTGTGGCACAAGGAACTGCATCTCTGGATCATTAAGAACCAGGAGTGTCGTTCGCTAGAAGCTGTCACTGAAGCTGTTCAAATGAAATCAATAAAAGGCATAACCAGTTGCCCAATGGAGGCATATTTACAACTGGATCAGAAAAAGTACAAGTGTAAAACATACAGTACAGTGCCATTTAACGAATAAAAACCTGAAACCTGGGTTTTTTCAGAGACACATCTACGCTACCAGTATTGAGTGCACACCACAGGGAGGCTGCACAACTACAAGTAAGAATTGGGGACTTTCTCCATGCTGGCGGAAATTTTCCAGCATTCACGATCGAACTGCTGTTCAATCCATTAAATGCGCCTGACCAAGTAACAGTATACCACATCAGCTTGACAGCACCGATGCCAAGAAATCGTGTATCGGTCTTTGCACAGATGCTGCCTGTGTTCAAAGAAGTAAATACTCTACTTTTTCAAAAAAGCACAAAACACTGTAAGCATGAATTTCAAGTACATGGACTCCGAATTTTCTCTATAGCAGGTAAAGGAACAGATGTTGTTTATATAGAGGAAATCGAACTTCTACCGGCAAATCTGAATAATACAATCACATTTCACATTCATGAATGGTTTGGATTTTGGAGCATAAACCCAGAAATCTGCATACATGAATGACATGGCATAGGACTTGAGAAGCAAGGTATCTACAGTACAATCAGGGTAAGGAAGTAGCTCAACTCATTTCCAAAATCTTCAGAAAATCTGTTTCTGATCAGTTTCATCTAGTGGGGCAGAAACTGTACATCAGTTTACGAGGTGCGGCAGGCAGAAGAAACGCTGTGCTGCTGCCCAGCAATCCTATCCGCACAGGCACAAACATCATAAACTTATGCACTTTGGGCAAAAGATGTTGGTGAAATTACTTCAGTTCAAGTCTTTGTTGACAGTCAGAATGTTCGTTATCCACACAGTGTGTACGACACCTGGTAAGTCGTTTTGATCATAACTAAACCACAATCAGCACAACTTGAAGTCAGACATAGCAAAGAGCGGCTGATGGGGGTGACCCCCATCAGGAATTTTTTGCAAGAATTTTGTATGGAAAATTATGCTAAAAATATGCCTAATAGATTAGGTGTAAATGAGCTCAGAATATATTTTAACCTATTTTAACGAAAAACAGGCCAAAAACCTAGCTTTTATTTTATGCAAAAATCGGACTTTGGCTTATCGTCCACTCAGGCGCTTCTACCCCAATCAGGAATTAAAAATTCCACCCCCATCAGCCGAAATGCTAACCCATGTCTGCTTGAAGCCTAAAGCACAAATTTCTTATTTAGGGTTGTTTCACGCGTTTCTGTTGGTGTACTGCCTGTGCGCAGATTTTATACACTCAACATACCAACACAGCAGCGAAGTCTGAATCAAAGCCATTTCTTCCACATGCGGCGCTTTGAGTAATGATGATACGAATATAACCTACCTGGTCTGGTATATTGTCGAATAAGTTTTCATGTCAAAATCAGTACCAGTGAAATACTTTATATGTAGACACAATCAAAGATGCAGTCTTTAAGAAACATAAACATTCACATACAGTTTCAGAGACCACACACAATCAATGTTGTCAGCAAGAAAAATAGTAAAATTTGAATTTCCCGCCAAAAAAGTTATGTATTAAGCATAAGTAAAAACGATTGAAAAGAGCACGAAAAGGCGGCTCTATTGCCGGTAACCTGGTTTCAATCGGCCTAATGATGCCCGAGATACAGCTGCCCAAACTATGCAGCGCATATGGCATTTTTCGTTCCGGGACCTTGATTTTCAACTTTCAAGCTCAATTTTCTCAATTTGCGGTACAAAGCGATTTTGCTCATTTTTTATATGTTGTAGAGAAAAGATAGCGCTACATTTTTAGGATATCTCTAGACCTGTCCGGACTCTAGGTTTCCTGGAATCAGCCCCCCAGTGGAGCAGAAAAAAATTTTTTTTCGAAAAAATAATTTTGAATCACTTATCCTGATCGAGCGTGACGCGAGAATTTCAAAAATGCCATTCCGAACTCGCTACAGGGAAAAGTAAGCGAGTTATTGCCGAAAAACCGAAATTTTCTGATTTTTCTAATTCCGGAACCGGGGCCTCCCGGAAGCTGAAAATTGCAGGTAACGATTCTTACATCAATATATGTCTTCATGCAAAATTTGAGCCAAATCGGAGAACCTCGCCTCAAAGTTGTCCGCCACGGGTCGTCAGTAACTTAAACTGGCTCTTAAAGTGTGTCCCTAGTGCTCTCAAATGAGCCATAATTGAACAGCTCCGGTTCTAGAGCAGCTGAAAAAATAGGCCTTTGGATTTCTTTTCATAGTCTACAATCGCTGAAAGTTTCAGATCTGTATCATGATTTTAAAATTTCAGCTGTGCAACCTGCCGTTTGAGTTTGTGCTTGACCAGCTCTTAAGAGGTGCATTTGTCAGAAGTCTTTATCATCATGCACCTGGTTGTGGAAATAACTGCCGCCATCCTCTTGTTTCTGTGCTTGCAGTCACAGACAGCACCTACAAGCGAGCTTATTACTACTGAGCAATCAGTTCAAAAGCGCTCAGAAAGTCACCTTCAAAGAGAACGACGATGGGTTAGACACCGAGGGAGCCGGAGAGGGAGAAGAAATCATCGCCGTCGTCGACGACGTAGACTGAGAAAGTTGCGCAAACGCCAGCGGAAAATCATACGCAACAAGAGACGAGCAGCCAGGAGAAAACTCAAGAATCTGAAAAGAGAAATGAGGCGGAAACTAAAAGCCATGGCAGCTGACATCAAGCGGAGACGAAAAGGCATTGGATCAAGGACCGACCAAGGGAACAAACTAAAAAGAGCCAGGACGATTCTCGATGAAATGGGCAACACTCACATCAAGATGCAACAGTACTATCAGAATGTTAGAGTTGATGGAGCTGAGTTGATAGAACATGACATCACCGATCATGGAGCCATCCACCTGGGTGTCAAGGGCATAGAGAAGCTAGAGACCATGATGGGGGTAAAGCAGGTGAAAGGCGAGAAGCCTAGAAAGAAGCATGCCGCTCAATTCCTGACAGGAAACTTTGTGCCGGATCTAGAGTCAGAACTAGGAGCGATAGATGGAAGTCTGTATGACTCCAAAAAGAAGCTGGAGGAGGTTGTGGCTTTGAGGGAGTCAGAGGGATACAAAGTACTACGAAAGCAGAGCAGTGAACTCATAATCTTCATTGATGATGATGACGAAAGCACACCTAAATTGGCTTACAAGATAGTGCTGTTGGTTGCCAAAGCTGAGCAATTAACGCGGCCATACCTGATCATAGATGCCAGGACAAATGAGGTCTTGCAAGAGTTCGATAGTTTGCCCCATTCATACCGTGAAAAGGTCATCACAGGGCCAGGGGGAAATGAAGTTTTTGGCTACTATCGTTATGGTGTTAATAAACCCAGGTTGGATGCTGACGTTTCATCAGATAGCAGGTACTGCACGCTGCAAACTCCATATGTGAAAACCGTTCACTTGAATGGTCTGGGCCCTGATGATGCATACACTTACAACACACCGTTCAGCTTTTCCTGCTTCGAGCAAGCTAGTGATGGACTACCAGGGGCCTACTCAACTCTAAACGATGCCCACTACCATGCCAGCAAGACCCTGGAGATGTATCGTGCTTGGTATGGCCAATCGCATCCATTTGGCAACTCAACAAGGTTGGTACCGTTGAAAGTCAAAGTTCACTTGAACCAAGCCAACGCCTTCTTTGATGGTTGGAGTGACGTGGCTTTAGGAAAATTGGACTATCCAATGGTGGGAATGGATGTGTTGGCTCATGAGGTAGCGCATGCGATAACTGCAACCAATTCTGGACTCAAGTACAAAGGCATGTCAGGAGGAATAAATGAGGCGTTCTCTGACATGGCAGCAAAGGCCAGTGAGTATTACATGAATGGCAAGATCAAGGACTGGACGATTGGCCGGGGCTCCTTGAAGGAGCAGAACAGTGCTTACTCCAGCTTGCCCTATGTAAGATGCATGGACAACCCAGCATGCACTGGTCACTCAATCACCCATGTTAGTCAGTACACCAGTGACCTAGATGTCCATTATCTGAGCGGAATTTATAACAAAGTCTTCGTGGAGGTGACCAAAGTGGTGCCTTATGGAGTGTGGGACGCGTTTGATATGTTCTACTGGGCACAGAAGAGCTATTGGACCTCCACTAGCGATTACTATGATGCCGCTGAAGGGGTGATGCAAACGGCTGAGGATATGATAAACGGCAACGGATCCTTCAAGTACCAGTATGCTATTGATATCAGCAAAGTTCAGGCTGCCTTCATGACAGTTGGCATCAACTGTGCTCGGGGTGCAACAGCATGGTCGTGCGAAGCTACAGCTGCTTAGCCCATGCTTGCGATTGGATTTAGGATTTGTTCTGGGAAGAAGGTTATGCAGTGTTCAAAATGCATAAAATATGAAATCATACACAGTGCAATCGATAAGTATAATGTCGCTGTCACACATGTAGCAGGTAAGAGCCGGGTCAAGAGTGGGGTAGTGTAATTTGCTGTCAGATGGTTTCGCCCAGGTAGCGGGCCCAACTTTTCAAGAAGCTCCAAAACGCCTTGAAATGCGGTTTTTGCAAACTTTAATTGATAATTTTGCAGCCGATTGCGCTTAAGCTACTGTATTTACTTCATACATGAACGCAGACAGACCAGTTAACAACCCATAAAGGGCAACATGCTAGGCAATCACAGGGACAAACCCCACAATGTGTCTAACGCTGGGTGCATGACAGGCAGACAGAGTTGCTACGTACCAGTACACCATAGACAAAGACGCAGACAACTCTAAAGAGCTAAAGCACAAGTGATGTGACTCTAAATGTTTGCTTGTTTAACAGCTGCTTTGAACTCCTGTATTCCTTCTGCAGGAGTCTAGCTACAACACTAGCAACGGCTTTCCTGCAAATTCACGGCGGCGGCATCTAGCGCTACTCCAGTATTTCTCACACCCCCATACCAGTTCTGGTTTGTAGTAGCAGGTCGTGGCCTGAGCCTGTTGGTACTGCTTAGAGTAGCTCTTGGTCCAATCACTAAACCACTTCTAGGACCCTTGTCTAAGTCAAAATGCTCATTCAACTGGCCAGGTGTCAGTGTTCGACATTGAAGCAGACATTTCAGTCCTAGCCTAATATCTCTGTGCCTCTGCACGTAGAGCACAAAGTTCACTGCCGGATTGAGGTACTCGATCGGCCCTAGAACAGCCAGAAATGAGCTCATGAACTCGTTAGAACTGTCCAGCAGGGTCAACAGATTTCTCAGAGACAGTGGAATCACAACCAAGATGAAGGTGAACAAGCAACTGAAGCCCAGAGTAACTGTCAGTCTACTTTGCTTGTATTTTTCTTGGTTTTCATGTGATGTGCCTGTAGTGGGCGCTATCAACGCTGTATTCTGTTTGTATTTGCAGAGCACAGCTAGATAGAGCAGCACACTGAGGTAGGTGAAGACTGCCTTTTGGGAGTAGACTACATGGTAGTACCACTTTTCATAGATATAGGCCGTGAAGCACAGGTTAGGCTTGTCCGCCTGTTGCTCAGTCATCAGCAACCTGGCCAGTAACATGCCTATCATGAAGGCATATGGTACATGACAAGCAGTTAACAAACAGAACGCATAGCGTCTGCTAAACCCTAAATATTTAACTGGAGTAAGGACGAGGATGAACCGGTCTAAGCTGACTAAGGTCAGCAAGGCTCCTTGGATGTGGTCGGTCATTAACCAACACAGGTTCCAAGGCGTCAAAACACAGTGCAGACGTGTTACTAGACGGTTTGCCCTGTCTGATAGTATCAGCGATAGGCGGCCGATCCCAGCGGCCACAAGAGCAAATGCTGAGAGGGAATCGTAGAACGCTAGAACGCAAAGAAACAGGTATTCCTTCTTGCCACGCAGGTGACTGTGCAAAGCTATGGTGAGAAATATTGAGAGGTTGAGCGGAAAGGTGCACAGTCCAACCGAGATGTAGATTATGAAGTTGGGAACAAGACCATCCAGAGTTTCTTTTGACAAGCCGACATGGAGGTTTGGCCGTGAGAAGTTGGTGGTCATTTTAGCCTTAAAGGACGAGAGCTTTTCAACCTTTAGCTAAAGCTCATGCCACGCCGGCACAGTTGGTGTAGTGGTTTAGGCCGCATGGCCACTGTGCGCGACGTCGTGCGCTCTCCACTCGGCAGGGCAAGTTTCTTGCCGCAAAGAGTTGGTCGTCGGCATAAAGCTCCACCTAGGCCACCGAAAACTGGTTACAGCGAGTAGGTAAAATGGGAACCAACTGGATCTGCCGTTGCACCGAAAGCCGCTCCAAAAGCATGCCGCGTTGGAGGGAAGATCAACGACGTCAGGAGCCATCTGAGAAACCAGCAGTAAGGCCAATACCGGTTTGGTTTCGCCGGGCGGCCGTTGGGAGCTGACGGCACCATGGCACCACCACGCCAGGCACTCTCTTAGTAGTACCTGGCGCCCAACAGCATGGCTAGAGTGGCTTGGCAGTGAAAGAAGGGCAAACGTCTGAGATGACGATATCAGGGGTCACGAAATGGACCGTGCAGGTCTGATCTTAGGGCTGTACATCGTACGGCCCCCGCCACATGGGATCGGATCGGATCGGAGCTCATGCCTCATGCTCACCTAAGTTCTTGATATAATTTTTTTCAGTTCAGAAACAAACCTTGTCCAGTGTTGACTGAAGTTAGCAGTAGTGAAGCGGACTGTTCCTAGCTAGACAAGCATCGATCTTGGCTAATGCTCGATTCGATAATGAACTCCAGCCGTAATCAGCTGCCTCTATTACCGAAAACTGAATAACAGCTAGGCTGCCGCATTAGCATGTAATTAGGCAACAGCGGGTTAATGTACCTATTGAGTTGCGTTGAGTACCTATTTTCCGGGCAAGTTTGAGTTCAGCATTCAGCAATCAAATGGTAATCAGTGTAAAAACTCCTCAAAAAATTAATGAACTGTAAAAGACCTAGATCATCTTCGTTCATTGAAAGTCATTCAAGGTGGAACAGTTTTTACTAGTAGGGCCCGACCGGAATTCCAGTTTCGTTTCTTTACAGATGCACTCAAATGTTGACTAAATAAGCTGAACTTTGGAAGATATGCGGTAAAATCCTTCGAATTTTAGTGGTAAAGGTTGGTGCACGCATCAGGCCAGGATTGACCGAATCCTGAGAACATAAAAATTATCTTAAATTGGGCAATTTCTGAACCAAAAGATAGCGAATGAGCAGAATGTCTGCTGAAATGTTGGGACTTTTGTCTGTTAAAGTTTGAGTCAGTCCTCTGAGTAAGTGAAAAATTTCCTAATTTTTCTAACGATGTACCAAAGCTATAAATAATAATCCAGATTGAAGAAATGCGTGTTTTGGCTGAAGTACAACCTACTGTATATTATAGCAATTAACACCCGAACCATCGATTGGAGCACCCAGGATTTTGCATAGGGGCTGTAAAATGTTAACAGATTTAGTACTTTGTAGAGGCCTGATTGGGCTGCTTGCTGCCCGACCAGAGCAAGAAATTTTAGAAAAATTAACCTTCAATTATACTAATTATTCGTGTTTTTTATAAGAATTTTACACATTTTATTGCACTCTCAACACCTTTTGCCTTCACCCTCGGCCGGCCCGACCCGGCTGAAATCGTCTGCCGGGCGGCCCGGGTCCGGGTCGGGCCAGAAAAACGTAGTCATGCACATCTCAAATTCGGATACTAATAAATTTTGAAAAAGAAGAAGGTTTATTCAGAAGGAAAGAATATCACGCACATTGAAATACAAAACACATTATTAGATTAAAGCGCATTTTCAAAAACGACCCAACAGCCCTGGTGTCACCAAAAGCCTCGCTATGTTAGCATTAGCAGTAGAACTCTGTTTTATTATGCAGTACAAAAGAGAATTCCTCCAGTTCACTATTAAAATAATTGTTATGACTTTGAGGTCAGATATCTCAGGAAGTAAGCACAGAATTTGAATGAAAATTTAGCCAGTCTTTCAAGAGTTTATCTATCTTTCGTTCAAAAAAGATTGAGTCAAATCGGTTGAGTGAGCTTTACGGTTGCTACAGCAACAAGCCTGTTAGTTTTTGACAGACCCTGTAAATGCTCTCTTCTAGCATTTGGTTTCCCTACTGAGCTGTCGACGTTTGCAGTTGGTAGTTCTGGAGTTTTGGGCCTTCTTCATTTTGTATGCGTCTTCCTCGGCACTCAGCAGCCAGCGGCCGTCTCTGAGCGCTTGAATCAGATTGACAGTGACGTGTCTATAGGGCTTCACCGCCCAGATAGTGGTCAGTGCGTCGAGAGTGGGGTTGCAGAAGAGAAGAAGAAAGGCAGCTGTTTCTAGCCACCAGTAAATGCGGCCGGTGAAGATTGTTGTTGCACAGAGAAGCAGGATGGGCGTGCAACATATGCATGCTATCAGCGTCTAAATAATACTTCAGCTTTGCAAGATGAGCTTTGGAGAGTTGCTTACACAGACTACAGGACCAACCCTCCAGGTCGGACACCCTAAGACCACATTTAAACCACCATCCCATTCCTGTTCTTCTTCAAATTCCGGTGCAATTATTTCATTCTACTTTCCGACAGCTCAGGACACCACATACCCAATAGGGTAGCTTAGCCCTGCACAACAACCCTACCCTTTGCAGTCATCAGGTGCTTAGGTAGCTCTGTTACGGTTGCCATTCATCTACCCGCCATCACTGGTTTTTGGTATTGGGCTTTATGTCAAGTACTTTCAGGCATACATGTAACAGCTCCGGGCCGACCTGGGGGTAGGGGGTTTTCCTCAGGTGGGGTGTCGAGCAGGGGATCGGTTTCGCCCAGATGGGGGTCCCAAATTTCAAAAAGCTCTAAAACGCCTGGAGATGCGTTTTTAGCACGTTTTTTCAGTAAGGACGCTAAAAATCACTATTATAAGCTGCCAAATTGTGTTTTAGAGCTAAAAACAAGCAACAATGACAAAAAGGGCTTCCAAAAAACACCGATTTCTCTTAAATATCAGCAGTGGAAAGGCCAAATTTGGTTTCCAAAGGCTTTTTCAAGCGAATTTTAGGCTAAAAATTTGTGATTTCTGAGCCAGTTTGTTAGTACTGGAGCCACTACTAGTACTTGTACTTTTGGGTCGGGGTCCCTTAACCTGTCTCGGGGGAGGGGGTGGGGGTGAGGGGGTTTGGCCTTTCCAGCTAGGGGGTAACCCCCCAAACCCCCTAGTCCCTATGCTTCAAGGGAGCCTACCGTAACAGAATTCTACTACCAAATAGAATCAATTGATTGTAGTACTATACCATACCAAATCAAATTCAAAATGACTAAGTCTACTCTCTACTATATACAGTATAGATAAAAAATGTCCCATCGCTTTTTCGGCCTTCACTCAAACGTTTCGTTCTCAGTCATTTCTTTACCGATTTGGCCCAAATTTTCAGCAAAAATTAATACATGGTTGGCTAAATATTCTGCAAGTGTGGTGCCAAAATTCCGACTCATACTGGTTTTATGACCCCAAAACTAGGAATGATGGTGGTCCACGCAAATTTAATTTTTTTCGGTAATACAAGGAGTACAGGCCTGAAACTTGCAGGAATGATTGGTGTTGCTATTGGGCATAACATACTAAGCGAGCAGCCCTGTAGCTCTAAGGGCACTAAAATGGGGGAATTTCAAAAACATGAGTGAAAATCCCATAGTTAAGAAATCTGCACCTTCTAGAATCAAAGCACTGAATCTGTTGTTAATCAACACAGATTGTAATTGTAGCAGGAAGTCCGACAAATAAATGAATCTGATATTTATGCTCTGTTCCACACCATAGTAACCATCCCTGCAGCGTTTTTTGAAAATTGAAAATCTTTGGAATCGTCATTTTGCCGGTTTTACGAAGAAAAGTCATATTTCGTCATGTTTTTGAAATTCCCCCATTTTAGTGCCCTTTGAGCTACAGGGCTGCCTACTTAGTATGTTATGCGCAATGGCAACACCAATCATTCCTGCAAGTTTCAGGACTGTACTCCTTTTATTACCGAAAAAAAAATAAATTTGCGTGGACCACCCTCATTCCTAGTTTTCGGGTCATAAAACCAGTATGAGTCGGACTTTTGGCACTAAACTTGCAGAATATTTAGCCAACCATGTTGTTAATTTTTGCTGAAGATTTGAGCCAAATCGGTAAAGAAGTGACTGAGAACGAAACGTTTGAGTGAAGGCCGAAAAAGCGATGGAACATTTTTATCTATACTGTAACTGTAACTGTCGAAGACTGAATGACCAAGATGCGACCGTTTTCAAGCCCACCTTGCATGCAGATGTGATGTGCAGGTCCGGATCACTGTCAAATCTCTCCTATATTTACTTACTTACCTGAGTAATCAAAGCTATCATGAGGCTGCGATTTTCGTGGAACCGCTCGTGGTCTAGCAAGCTGAGCACCTGGTTTGAATGAAGCTTCAACGTTTTGTACAACCTCGCCGTGCAGTAAATAGTAACGCTTTGGACGCACAGCGACACAATGGCCCCTAACAGGTTGTTGATGGCAGACCGAAAACTTCTCTTCATAAGCACAGAACAGTAATGACTATGAGAAAAGTGTGTGTAACTGCGGTCAAATGCAAATCCGCAAATAATAGTGGCCGCCAACAGATGAGTTGCAGTGCAAAGCAGGAAACAGTTGCGGTTGGTGAAAATTTGATTGTGCTTCTCAACCGAATGACAGATAGAGATAAAACGGTTATAAGCTACTATAGCAATTGAATAGATCATAGCGAGGCCAGTGTAAGCTGCTACATATATTATGAACTCACAAATCAACGAACTGAACGCTCCTTTTGGACCCAGGGATGCGATCGGTTGCAGAAGAAAGTAGGTCAAACTGAAGAGCAGATCACAAAGAGAGAGATTGCCTAGAAACCACTTGTACTTTCCCACAATCAGATTTGGTCGACTGTTCACAAAGCCAATGTACAGGTTTAGCGGTATGGCAGGCAGCAATACTAATACACTGCTGAATGCCACGAATCTGACTCTGAAATCGGTCGTCACATTCATGGTCAGGCGTCTCAGATAAACAAGTCAGAACTGTGTCAAATATACGTGGCTAATGGGTGCATTAGTTGGGTTTCCTTATGAGCTTTTCCTCTCAGCTTTAATAGGGCTGCACAGGAGAAATCAGAATAGGGTAGAGGAAACAAAGAAAGAAAGAAAGAACGAAAGAAATATTTTTGCACACAAACTCCAACCAATATGTGCCCCTGCCCGCCCAGGCAGAGAATCAAACTGAAAGTAGAGAATCTTCAGGAAATCTAGCTAAAACTACGTATGTGCTAGCTAATATTGACTGTGTCAGGTTGCGTGAAATATCATTAGACTTCGATGCTCAGAAGCCAATGCAATTTCCGTTCAGCTTCATACTGATGTGCAACAGGCTTTAGAGCTATGAATTCTAGTGCGAATAATAGCTCATTTACTTGGGAAATAGTGCGTCATGCCATCTACATACTGGAGGGCTCCGTCCTTTTCTTGCTGAGTTCGTTGATTTTGCTTACGATTTTGCGACACTCCGCTCTTCGGACAGCCAAAGAATTCGTTTTGATTGCAGCTGTGACACTAGGCGAAACTCTGACCGGACTAGCGTTTTTGTCAGCAGGTGAATTTCTAATTTTAAAATAGGCTCACTTGATCCTCTGTGATCTTGCTATACCATAGGAATCGGTATGTTTTCCTGAAAATCATGTGACTAGACCGTAAATTGCACAAATTCACGGTCCTTGCAAAATTGCCGAAAATTTGTACTCGGACAGTAGCGCCCCACACCGCAATTACCGATTTAGATTTAGGCTTGTGCTTAGTTTTAGGCTCAGGTTCAGAATCAGGATTTAATTTATGTATTAGTTCATACTTTACCTTAGCTTTATACCTATGGTTAGCCTTAAGTTATACAGATCGGCACCCAACCAAGGGGAAATCTTGTATGGTTCACCAGACGGCAGCGGCGTCGCGTCAGTTAGCCTTTACTTGCATTCCGGTAGGACCGTAAATTGCTGTGCTATCGTATCTACGCACGTACTCAGTCAGTGCATTCGCGACGAAAACCGTAAGCGATTTAAGTACTGTTGGCAAAATATTGGATTTGTGGAATACATAACATATACATATACATATATTTATATGTTTTCCGATGACGAATACATATACATAATATGTATATGTATTTTTTCAAAAAATATGTACATAAAATACATATTATACATATTTTTTCAAAGCCAGGTTTTAAGTTGAAAAATGCTGCTAAAAGAGTTGTTTGTGACTGAAATTAGAAAGGGTCTACGCTTGGACCTGATTAGCATGAAATTGATTCAGTACATCAGTCAAATTAGCAATAATTTCCACATTTACGTACAGTCAGTCATTTTCTGTAAGGGAGAGACCTGTGCAATGAACTTTGTTTTTGAAACCGCAATGGCCAATAATTTCGTCTAGGTCAACTAGCAAAAGAAAAGAGCATTTTTCTCCTACCATTTATCCATTGAATTTGAAAATCTAAATGTTCCGTCATTAGAACTCCTTTTGGTCGCCTCGCACTACTGTAATTTTAATAGTGAAATTTTATTTTAATTTAATATTAATATAATAGAACTAGCCGATTTTAATTTTAATTTAATATTAATATAATAGTCCCCTGTTAATTTTAATTTAGATTTAATATTAATACTATTAAATAACAATTTTAATAGTATTTTAATAGCATTTTAATAGTAGATTCAAAAATGCAGTCGAAAAGTTTTGGTCACACTTCAGCGAACTGGCAAAAACAACATCTTTTGCTTGAAGTTGCTAGTGTTAGTTGAAAATTTAATCAGAGATGCAACTTAGAAGCATTCTTTCTGTGGAAATTTATAACCATTCTTTTAAAATAACCTTCTCTGAACCTGGTTTTAAATTGCATTAGAACACAAGCTACCCATAAATGAAACTATTGATGCATAGTTAAAGAGAACTTTTTAAAGGAAAGACTGTTATATAGGTTATTGACTAGCTTCAGGTCCTTTTGTCATTCATGTCTATTAGTGAGAAAGTTCTACTATTTCCAAGTGAAAACACATTCGAGATTCAGAGGACAGTCAGAAATCTTCAACTTTCATCATTTTCTGAGGTAAAATTATAACTTAATGGTATTGTATTGTATGTAGGTAACTCCTTTATTGTCAAACAAGATTTAACTATTAAAATGCTATTAAAATACTATTAAAAATAAATTTTAATATTCAGCCCATCTGTGTATTTTTAATTTAATTTAATATAATAGTAGGCCCTCTATTTTAATATTAATATAGATTTAATACTATTAAAATGGCACTATTAATAATAGTTTCATTTTAATATTAATATATTTAAATAACAGTACCTCGCACCACTTTCCACGGTGATGGTATTACTCAATTAAAACACCAAATCTGTGGTTTTTCTACCACTGGAGCAAATTCAGACATTGGCAACCTAAGAAAATGTAATTTCACGCTATGGATGGCAGGCTGAGACTTGAAAATGCAGCATTTCATCAGAAATTCAATATGTATTTTCAAATATGTATTTTAAATACATAGTGGCCTCAGAATACATATACATAAACATATTCTCTGAGGAATACATAAACATATACATATACATACATGTATTCCAAAAATAATACATAATATGTATTTTTTACATATACATATACATATATGTATTCCACAGTAGATTTAAGCGAACAGGTCTTCCACCAGATTCCCTTGCTATAACTAGTACCGGAGCTTTCCAGCTATAAGTCTTGTAGGTGGAAAATCTACATTTTACGCTGCTCTACGTTTAAGTCTGAATAGCCCAGTCTGAAACAAGTTTTGAAAACTTAGGCAACTCAGAAGCTCCAATATGTTTACAGCAGCTACCTAAACCTATCAAATCAAGAATTTTACCAAGATTACGCAGGTTTTACAACGATTCTTGAACGACCTGAGTTCAGAAGCTCCCTATTCTTTAGTTATCTTGTAAAAAATACACACGAAAACACACCATTCTGAGCTTAGACCCGGGTCTTATAACTGGAAAATGCTCCTCTGACAGACCATGCTTTCTGACCACCTGCTCATACATGTACTAGGGGGTTTGGGGGTTACCCCCCTGCTGGAAAGGCCAAACCCCCCTCACCCCCCCCCCCCCGAGACAGGTTAAGGGACCCCTCCCCCCGACCAAAAAATACAAGTACTAGTAGTGGCTCCAGTATTAACAAACTGGGTCAGAAATCACTAATTTTTAGCCTAAAATTCACTTGAAAAGCCTTTGGAAACCGAATTTGGCGTTTCCACTGCTGATATTTAAGAAAAATCGGTGTTTTTAGAAGCTCTTTTTGTCATTTTTTGCTTGTTTTTAGCTTTAAAACGCTATTTGGCAGCTTAAAATAGCGATTTTTAGCGTCCTTACTGAAAAAAACGTGCTAAAAACGCATTTCTAGGCGTTTTGGAGCTTTTCGAAATTTGGGACCCCCCACCTGGGCGAAACCCCCCCTCGACCCCCCACCTGAGGAAAAAACCCCCCTACCCCCCTCCCCCCAGGTCGGCCCGGAGCTGTTACATGTATGCACCTGCTATAAGACCCAGGTCTGATAACCGGAGGCAGTGGCGTATCCAGGATTTTGGAAAGGGGGGTGTAAAATTTTGAAAGTGCCTGGTTGGGCCGCTGCCCAAACAGGGTAAGAAAATTTAGCAAAATTAGCCCTCAAAAACGCGTTTAAAACGCATTCCGAGCTTAAAGTTAACAGAAATTACAAGTTTTAGTAGTTTATAATGGCCTGGTTGGGCTTCTGCCCGACCAGGGCGAGAAAATTTTGAAAATTTGGCCTTCAAAAACGCATTTAGAAGGCATTCTGAGCACAAAATGGACAGTTTTAGTACATAATTCATTTGTTTGTTATATTTTTGACAGACTTTTTCTTCCTACCTCCACCGCAAAGGGGGGTGTGGTGTACACACCCTACACCCCCCTGGATACGCCACTGACCGGAGGGGTCTTATAGGTGGAAACCTCCGGTATTTGGAAAAACATTTCCCATTTTAGGGCTGTGGCGCATTCCACTCTGGTTGTCAAACGAAGAAACTCACAAAGTGACTCGTTCCTTCTGTCTGCTAACAGCACACTTAATATTTCTAACTTTCAATCCGCGATCCACCATGATGGTTGCGGTTTCAGTCGACCGACTTTTGGCAGTCAGCATACCAATCAAATACTTATCTTTCACTACAAAGTACGCAGTGCGCATGTGTCTTTGCGCCTATTCAACCAGTTTTCTCTCTGCAATTGCTGTTTATGCGATCGGCTGGCAACAGCTGGACCAGCCGACCAAAATCTGCTGGGGGGCAGAGAGCCGTGGTTCAACTGCTCAGAAATTGCACGCCAGTAAGGATTTGTTAGCGGGGGCTATGGCTCTCTTATTGTATGCCTTTGTACCCTTCTTTTACCATCGCACCGTTGTTGTGGGTGCTAGCATTGATCAACGGCGGAAGCTGCGCTTTCAACGGAAATTGACAAAAACTGTGGGTTTCGATTGTCTGTTTACTGTTCTTTTTGCTGGCATACCTGCTATAGTCAGTACTGTGGTTTTGGCCAGTTGGCCTGGTTCGTACGAAGACGTGGATGTTTGGAGGGCGATAGTGGGAAATTTTGACCCCCTACTGGATCTATTAATTTACTGGAGGAGACAGAAGGAACTGAGGAAGGGATTGAAGGCGCTGCTCGTCAACCATAGTTTGCCGCCCAACTTGCATAACTGGGTAGCCTGATACAATCAACTCCGGCTGCAAGTTATTGGCTTCTCCTCTCATAATCTTTGACCGATCTTTTCACCCTATCTACTACGCCGGAAAGGAAAGAAGGGTGTACCCTACCGCCGCCAGAGTGTGACAATTACAGCTTCGTTCAACAGATAGCAGATCGCAAAAGCCTAGTGTTTTACCCTTTGTACACAAACGTTATCAACTCATGCGCTAATAGCTACAAGCTACGCTTTACACTAGCTATGGAGCGCATGTGCGGTTTTAGCATGGACTGGTTGTCAGATGTATTGCAGAAATGTGTGAAAAGTGAAGCAAATTTGTTGAATTATAACCCTTTGTTACACACGTGCTCCTACAGGAGCCGTCATGTTTTGGGCGGCGGCCGCCCAAAACATGTCCGCTGCCCCAAATCCGATACCGATAGTTGGGATCGGAAATAGGCCAATTTCGATAGTAACTATCGTTTGTGTAATAATCGCGCGTTAAACTGATACCAATATCGGCGGAAGGGTTTGTCCATTTTTTGCCATGCCCGCCAAAGGTCTATCGGTTTTCCGATAGTTTTTCCCGATAAATTTATCGGCGGCCGATACCGATTTGGCGGATTTCCGATACGATTTTTGGGCGGTGTGTAACAAAAGGATAAGGTCAAACCATTGAGCGAGGGTCAGGGTTATCTGTCAACTATCCTCGCAGTTGATTTATCTTGGGACAACAGTCCTGTATTGCCGAATAGTGTTGTCCTAAAGGTACCAGCACTTTTCTGAATAAACCAAAAACGATATTTAGAGTTTTCAGGTGCCAAATACCGCATCTCTAAGATTTGTGTTCAGCGATCCGGACTTAGCAACAGCTTTTGAAGAGTTTTTAGTCTTGGCTCATGGATTTGAGTGCAATGCCTATCGCATACTGTCATCTACTGGTTTGCCCCTACCAAAAGTCTTTTACTGCCAGTCATTTGAAGAACCTAAACAGCAAGGCATATTGGTTATGGAGAACTTAGCTGGAGGGGTGGGAGCCGATTTTGTACATGGATTGAGCAAGCCACAGGTGTCAATATATCAATTACTTCGTTAAAGCTTGCTGTTTCAGGTTTATTCAATCGTTGAAGGTTTAGCTCAAATTCATTGCTACTGTCTGAATCAGGACTTCACACGATGGAACGATCACTTCAAAGTGGACCAAATTAGCTGCAAGAGGTTATGGGCCCAAGTTCGAATCGGTCTAATCGAAGGTGTAAAGAATAGTGTCAAAGCATACAGACCGCAATTCTATAAGAATTGTATTGAAAAACTGACTCAACGGTTTGATGAGGACATCATCTACAATTTGCAGTACCATTCACACTCGAAATTAGGTATTTTCCTTGTTGATATGCAGGATCAAGGTGAGTTGAAAAAATTTAGGAACGCAGCCAGTGATCGTGCATGGAGACCTCAAGTCATTTAACATTATGTTCAGACCTAACTCAGATGGTACTGCTGGGCCAGGATTGATGGCAAGTTTCGACTGGCAATTTGCACATCCAGGTCAATTTCAGGAGAGAGACTGAAATTCAATCTGCTTGTTTCTATTCAGGCAACTGCATGGAAGACCTATGCTGTCTTTTGACTACCAGTTGTTCTCCGGAGCTGCGCAGAGAACAGTGGAAAGACATTGTAAACTACTACTATGCCACACTGCAGCAGTGCTTGAATGGCCGTGGTGTATCATTTGGACTGAGCCAAGTTGAGCAAGCATTCAAAGAGATGCAGTTGTATGCACTGTTCTTCTTTGTCATGTCCTGTTCATTGTGGCCTACCATGAGTTATGTGACCAAAGCTCCCGACCCTGAATTTGCACTGGATGTTCTAGTACACAGACTTGAACAGGCTGCCAAGGATGTGTTCCCTGACTGCGTTTGACTATGTATTTTTTATTTGTTTATTTTGTCGCTCAACCAAGACAACATACATGTTAGTAACTGAGCTGCGCAGAAAGAGTGTTAGTGGGCAACAGGAGGCACAATGTCTAAGAAGAACGGTGCACCCTTTACTGAAACAGGAGGAAGATCAATTTTTTAGTTTCTCCGTGAAAATCGTCAAATTTCTAGAGTTTACACAATATATCGTTAGGTAAGGAATTCCAGATTCCTATCACCCTCATCGAGAAAAAGTGCCTTCGATAGTCCACATTTTTTTCCCAAAGAAGGAAGAGACAGTTTCTGAGAGTGGCCCCGTGTAGTGCAAAGGAGAGGTCTTTGGAAAAAGTCATCAAAAAGGGGGTGGAAGGAGATAGTGCTGAGAGCTACTGTTGTCAAATTGACATCAGTAAGGGGAACGGAAAAGCGAAGCAGAACAAACTGAAGCAGAACAGAAATGGAAAAGCTAAGCGAAACAAGCCGAATCAGAATTCAGATCCTGCCAAGGGCTGCAATCGGTCTCAAAGGACTGATTTGCGAGTACCACCGTGGCTTCAACGTTATCAAGTTGGTCAGCGTGTGCGCGTCAAACGCAGCCACACACCGAAGGGTCAAAGTCCCTGGTCGCGCAAGATCCTGATTGTCTCCAAGGTGTTGGGCCAATTCAACTACCGTTTGTCAGATGGCCAATTATGGAATGCACGCAACATGCAGAGAGTGCCAGAGACACTGGAAGTCAAGCACCCTTACTTGGTTGAGATCAGTGCAGTTCCAATGGCTGCCCAACTAGAACCAGAGCTACGTCGTTATCCACCACGCAACGCAAGCGCAAAGGTGTTGACCGCTATGGAGACTGGGTGTATTGAAGACACACTACTTTTGAAGAAGAGGGTGGTTGATGCATCCGACAGTATTTATGCATTGTGTCATTCCTCTGTTTGTACTGTGTTCAGGCTGTCGGGTGTGATCAAGATCTGTTGTGTAGTGTGTTGTGTGATTTGTACCAGATAAACTAACCGCTACTATCGTTTCCTTCAACGGCCGCCTCATCCTTGGCGAGAACAAGTACATGTAGTGCGCAGCGTACCGCCTAGCCTGCGACATCAATCAACGACACGCACCGATAGATTAGTCTAATCGATCAAGCCATAAACTATTTTGTAAACGAATTACAAATTAAATGTGGTTTGATGACTCAGTTTTATTGGTTTAGTGCCAGCCAAGCAATGACAGACCTTACCCAGAGAGAACTACTGTAAGTATGATGATAAGTTATAAAATTTGAAGTCTAAATAAACAATTTATTAATCATTATTTCCAGCATTTCACTGATTTCTTCACCATCTCCAGAAAGTGTCGCTTTATTGATCTGCAATGCAGCCATAGAGTATGTTAAATACCAACAGTAATATTGAGCCATACTTATTCAAAGTGACGTAAATGATGGGGTTGATCCCAGCGCCAAACAGACACAACAGATCTCCGACAAAATACACGACTCGCGGACTGATTTGTCCTGTTCCAAAGATGGAGATGCAGATCCAATAAATGTTGATTGTCATCACTGACCCAAAGACCAGCACTGCTGTGAGGGAAATTCGCACTTCGCGTTCAACTGCTCGCTGCTGCACTTCGGTCGAAGCATCGGAAATTCGAGAGTGCTTGAGCAGAAGTCACATTCGTTTTCTATTCTATGTATTCTTGATAAAATTCAAATTTTAAACCTGTTGTTTCAGTTGAACCATCAAGCCTGTGTAGAAAATTGCAGAGAGAATGGATAAGACCACACTGAAGCCAGATTCCAAGCTCCACAATAAAGCTCGATGTTCACCGAAATACATTGGCGCGATTATGTCGGAGTTAAAACTGAGGTCAACAAATGACAATAGAGCAATTGTAAACAGGATTAGTGAAGACCAGCAAACTATTACTGCTCTCTGAAAGATATGCACTGACCTTTAGACAGAAAATATGCATAGAACAATTGCCAAAAGAAGAAAGACCTGGGTTGTATTCGGTTCCAAAAGTACTTTCACACTGACTCTTGAGCTGAATGCAGCGAATCGATTGATCGCAAGCAACAGCGTGAAGAGCAACGAACCGAACCATCCCGTCATCACCAGTGCGGCAGTAAGCTGCAGTGTAAATCATTTATAATATTTGTCGGGCTCCTGGCTATCAAATTTGCTTAACATAATATTTAAGAAAATAGCCTGCGTGTTGTATTGAAGTAGCCGGGTAGTACTGTATATGCACCGCAATACGGTTCCTGTTTAAAACCGCAGTATATAAGTATTCTATAGTTGATCATACTTTGTTAGAAATATCGTGAAGTGATGGTTTGACCCACAGGGTTGAGGTCACCAAATAACTGTAGCCAAACCGTGCAAAGAGTTGAATACAATCTGTGACGCCCAAGTGAAAGATAACCTGATAGCACGCCAGGTTGCGAAACTCCTCTTTTGTTGCTATTAACTAAACACATGAAGTAGAATTTCTTTGGTGGATTAGCTTTTGATTGTCGTAATCAATATAACATTATCCATAAGACATACATGCAACAGGTCATCCGCCGAAGGGGAGGGGGCTTGGGAGGGTCTGGCGCCGGCCGGGGGGTGGGGTCTGGGCCAATATTTTGGGAGGGGGTTGAGCACTAAAAACTGCTCAAAAATCGAAAAAAATCGCTATTTTTGGGCTAAAAATCGTCAAAAATCGCTAATTTGAGATGAAATACAGCTAAAAAGTGCTGTTTTGCAGGCGATTTTGGCAATTTTTGGGTCTGAAATTGCAAAAAATCGCAAAAATTTGCTCATAATGTCACTTGCCAGAAAAGTCGGAGGGGGGTCCCATCTGGGGGGTCTGGCTTAAGTCGGGTGGGGGGGGCAGACCCGCCAGACCCCCTGTTACATGTATGCTATAATATTTAGCAAAAACATCATTGAAACTGAACCTTACCTTTAAAACCATGATATATGGAACTGCAAAAGCTATTGGAATAGAGAAAAAGCAAACGCTAATTGCTGCTACTTGTGAAACTGGATAACTAGAGGCGTTCATCGCTACCTGTCATCAACAGATTTCGTTAGTCACTGAAGTCTTAGTCTCAACAGCACCTGGGACCTAATCAAAGTGCCAATGCATGCTGGACACGTACGCCATTCCCATAAATCTATTAATCCCACCAGGACTTTCAAAAGACACGTCTAACATACATGTACTAGGAGGGTTTCCGGGTTACCCCCTAGTTGGAAAGGCCAAACTCCCCTCACCCTCCGAGACAGATTAGGACACCGCAGATCCAAAAATACAAGTACATACTACCGGAGAGTGCTGCATAGGGTTCCCCTCCAGATAGTGTACCCGGGGTACACTAACTGGCACTTAGTGCCGGATTGTGTGTGTACCCGGGGTACGCTATTTAGAGACACGTTTTATGTCATGGGTGTCAAACTTTTCCAACGCTACCGTACCTTTAAAGCGGGTCTACGTATATTTTTGCTCATTTTCAATCGTTTTTACTGACGCAAACCTCACAAGAATGAAAACTGTGACAAACCACTCTCATTTACATGGCAGAAACGGTAATCTGGATTGGAAAACTGCATTTTTGTTTTGAAATCGTGAAAATATGCAGTTTAACAGTATTTCGCTAAGTGCCAGTTAGTGTACCGGGTACACTAACAGGGGCTACACGACAATTGCCCCCACGACAAATCCCCCCACCCAAATCATTGTTTTATCAGTGTAAGCATTTTTCCACTGCTGCCTATAACCTTAAGCAACCTAAGCCTAAGCACTAAACCTATACCTGAGCACTTAGCCTAAGCCGTAAGCCTTATTTAATAGTGTTAATATTAAATCTAAATTTTAAATTAACAGGGGACCCTTATATAAATATCAAATTAAAATATAATTTCCCTATTAAATTTACAGTACACTTAGCTAAGCCTAAGCTTGGTGTACTCCTCAGGAATGTAATGAATTACTCAGGTAAACTTCTGAACTTCTACTACTTTTGCAAAGTATGATTGTTCTATTGGCGAAAATTTGCAGTAATATCGAATTTCTGACATTTTGCAACTAAAGACTAACTTACATCGCACACTATACGTACGCACGCAATTGGGGGGGATTGTCGGAGGGGCAATTGACGGGGGGGGCAATTGTCGTGGGGGCAATTGTCGAGGGGGCAATTGTCGTGCACCGCACACACGGAATCTGATTTTTGTTGCGGAAAATGCTAAGTGCTGGTTAGTGTACCCGGGTACCCAATGCAGCACTCTCCGGTAGTAGTGGCTTCAGTACTAACAAACTGGCTCAGAAATCACTAATTTTTTGGCTAAAATTCGCTTGAAAAGCCTTTTGAAACCAAATTTGGCGCTTCCACTGCTGATATTTAAGAGAAATCGGTGTTTTTGGAAGACATGTTTGTCATTTTTGCTTGTTTTTAAAACGCTATTTGGCAGCTTAAAATAGCGATTTTTAGTGTCCTTACTGAAAAAAACGTGCTAATAAAACCTATTTCCAGCCGGTTTGGAGCGTTTTGAAATTTTGGACCCCCTCTGGGCGAAACCCCCTCCCCCAGGTCGGCCCAGAGCTGTTGCATGTATGATGTCTAGGGGTTTCATTACAAATCTTACTGTTAAGCCGTTAGGTGCATCTATGCCGATCCGAAGTTGACATTTCACAACTTGGTTTCAAACCTAATACTCTTGAAGGGGTAAAAACAGGAAAAATGATCTTTCTAACACTTTACACCAAAAATAGATTGTTTATCGGTTATCGGTATGCTTTATGTCGTGTGAGTGCGTACATATTGTAGTTGTGTCGACACGTTTCAGGTGTGATTGGGTATTTGCATGTAGCGGTGATTTACCTTAGCTATCACCCCTGAGTTGTAATAGACCTTTGCCGTAACTGGCAGGTCGGCCAACTGCGCTGCCCTGTCAGATCATTTGGTCTGTGCGTTAGTGTTCGCCGTGCCTATTTACCCCGTTATTATTATTGTTAGATAAAACCCCGGCCGGTCTCCCTGTCTACGCTACACTACACTGTGCACTGTGCACTGCCGACACACATCCATGCGCCTACTACCACCGACCACCAACGCGTCACTGGCGACGCCGGTCCGCTCGTGTCACTGGCAGACGATCAGTGAAGATTCGCTTCAGTGTGGCCACAACACGTAGACGTCATCTTACTGCAAACAGGAGAGCTATCGAAGGATAGTTTTTCCTGCCACCTGCCACAACAAACAGGAGAGCTATCGAAGGATAGTTTTCCTGCCACCTGCTACAGCAAACAGGAGTGCTATCGAAGGATAGTTCTTCCTGCCACCTGCAGAAATCATCGGACCGCCGGTTACCAAGTACTTTGCAACCTTTGGTGTTTTGCTTCGCGTACATGGGAAGACTTTGACTGGGACGCCAATCAAGCCAAACCCGCACCGTGCTTCAACAGGCGCTGCTACCGGGACGCCGATAGCTACCGCCATAGACGAAACAACTGCTGCGCGGCAATCATTTGGTTGATTGCCTAAGCTATGCCAAATTTTCAACCAAGTTGCAATTCCGTCAGTGGATGTACTACAGGCAAGCGACACTACCAGAACCAATGGCTAACGAAGCTCCACTCCAGCCTGCAGGCCCTAACCAACAACATGCCCGCCGTCCATGGTCTGTACCAGATGTGCCTCCATTTTGGCCGTTGGGAAGCCATGAGCCATCTAGGACCTGGGATGACTTTACCTCAGAGCTGGACCTCTGGGTTGAACAGCAAGAGATGAAGGCTGGAGAAACGATGACAGACCATGAGAAGAACACTGCCATCACCAGCCGTCTCGGACCAGAAGCGTTTAGAAGGGTCAGAGCCAGTACACAATTGGACAGAGCTACTACTCCACGTCAGCAGTACAGAGAGGCATTGTCACGTCTGTTCCAAGTTAGAAGGTCAACAGTGCGTGCCTACCGAGAATTCACTTCCATCAAACACCTCCCTGGACAGACTGTCGTGTGTGTGTGATTGAGCATGAGTCAGTATGTACGTACAAGTCTTACGTATGAGTGCTGCTGTATGTTAATTTGTTACTCACGTGTTAGGGTCACACGTACGGTCTGCAGCCAGCCCAGATAGACGTATCTGCTGCTTAGTCTTGGTCTGTGTCCTGCCCGTGTGCGTTACTGCATAAAGACCTTACCACCGCCAACGCGTCATTGACGACGCCGGCTAAAAGCTGCCTGTTTTCTTGTGTGCATTCTGCAGCTAGGCAGGCATAGGCCAAACTCCCTCTTCTGTCAATCGACAAAGGCAATGGAGAAGGTGGCACCGTGCGCCAGTAGAGCTCGTACGAAGAACGCGTCGGCCATGACTGACGACATAATCGAGCCATCTGCAAAAGCGCCGACTAACTACGTCGAGGATCAGACGACACCAACAACCGCTGGACCTCGATGGAGAAAGCGAGGACGTGTTTGTCAACAAACGACCTACTGCTGCCATCAACCAGTCGACCAGAACCATCAGAGTGCGTGCTTCTGGACAACACCACCAAATAATGGACGACGGCGAAGAAGCAATTTTGGGCTGCCGACCGGCGAAGAAAATTCTACACAACCGCGGTCAGGTATCGCTGTAAAAGCAGACTTAAGTGACTGTACATCAGGGTTAGGAAGCTCCGAGCGTTCTAATAACCTTTACCCAAGTTGCAGTGGTTGCGCTAAAACGCCCCAGGCACAGCTTAGTCTACCTAAGTCACAAAACAACGTAAGTGCGCGGCTAACGGGTATGTGCAGTGTGTACGAAAAGAACAAAAACCCGGGTATACATATCAACGCACCCTTGCACCAAACCTTCAAGGTCCGCAACTACTGTAGGCTACTGTCTGTAGTCCGATTGTGTATTGCTGTGCTGTACGTATGTACATGGTTGGGTGTTGTTTACCTGTTACAGCAGCAACGGTCGGGTCGTGTACTGTATATTCCGACGGCTGCAAGGGCGATAGCTGCAGTCGAAATATTCATTGCCACGGAGGGTACGGCCGCCCGCCCCACTCAGTGCATCCATTCAGGACCGAGTCACGGCGGCCCTCAAAGGAAATGGGGCATCTATCGCAGTACCAGAGGACCACACCGTGTGAGAAGCGCGGGTCATAATAGCTCACATGGTTACTCGGACCGCTCCACCTACCATACCTCAGGACAGGGACGTCAGGAGCAATTTTCTATTTTGTTTGGCATGTCATTTGTCTTTGTTGTAGACCGAGCTGCAACTGTGCGCACAGCTGGAGTGGGGTTCCTCGCAGCCACCCATGGGTCAGGCGCGATGTTGGTCGACCAACCCACGCAGCCCGAGACACCTGACTTGCAAGATGATGCACTGGGACCGCCACACCTGGGCATCACTGCACTGCTACTGCCAAACGGTCACTCTGTCAGTCACTGCAAGACCTTTGACGTCTACAGGCAGGTATTCCCCTGTCAGGCCTATCGTACTGGTCAGCATTTCTTCTGCAACGTGCTTTCGTCTGTCTACAACTCCAACTGCTCATCTGTCAGTAAGTACTGTACACCTACTTCAAAACTGGGCAGGCTTGTAGCGCCTAGTATGGTGACAAAAGCGGCTGGGGGACGGCAACCTACAACCCCTAAGTTCTTCCAGAAGACTCGTCAGGGTCCGGGGGTACAGGAGGCTGGGGGCTGTCCAAACCGTGAGCCTGGCGGGCTCCGCTTGGGTGTCGAAGGAGCTCCGGCACTAGCTGCGGGGTGGCCAGGGGTCGCGGCGAAGACTCCGAACACCTACCCTTTCCCGGTTGCCGAGTCCCGCCCATGCCTACAGCTACTACTGTACGTGACACATGAGTTGCTAGCAGCCAAGAGTATGCGTCTACTACTGTACGTACGACCAACTGACAGACTGTGTAGCTTAGTCTACAACACGAGCACTCGCCAGTCAGCGGCCCTGCGCACACACGGGCCAGCCAGCGACCATGTCTGCGGCATATGCGTCAGAGGAACAGTGGTAACAGACAGTGCTGTTGTGGGCACGACTTGTACCACAAGAACAACCCGCTACCGACCGCAACCCCAATCAGGCATGAGAGTGGTGCAGTTCTCACGGCCGTCAACCAAATCGATCAAACCTCACCAGAGCACTGGGCAGACGCGCACCAGAAGCCCAACAGAAGCCGGCAACTGTGAAAATCATGTGAAATGTGATTCGCTCTGTGATGAGTTGTTTTTGTATCGTATTATTTGTGTACCTAGCTTTAACACCACCGATCATATGGAGCACCAGGCTGTGGCCAGGCCAAAGGGTGCTAGTTTGCAACTGTTAGCTGGACACTCGGGTCCTGGAAATCCTGAGTCAGTTGTGTTGCATTGGTGTGCTAGGACAGGCGTGACCAGTCAAGCGCCGCAGAACAGCAAGCCTGTGCCAAACAAAGTGTCAGTTGTGGTACAGAGGTACGCATCCAACCTGCACCAAGACCAAAATCCAGAACAAAACAAAGTTCAATGGACACCCGCAAGTTCAACACCAATGATGTGTATGTGTGCTCTAGTTGTAGTTCAGAGCGGTGACAACCAGCATGTGCCTGCAGTTTGTCAACAGGGTGCTCCACACAAGAAGCTGGCCGTGTCTAGTGCAAAAAGACACCTCTGTCAAGAGCTAGTGGTCAGTCGTAGTGAAATTGGTATGCAGTCCAACCAGATCCGGTCAGGAACACTGCATCAACCATCGTTTGTCAGCAGGCTGACAGCGAGCAACTGCAAAGGGAAGTTCTCCACCAGTAGATGTTCAGCTTTGCCTAAGCTACACTTGTGCTTAAAGGTCTACACTTGGAATGGATCCCAAGTAAGCTGTTACTTCGAGTGGACCAAGTGGTCAACCTCCAAGCACTGGAGAGGGAAACTTGCCACAACTCAGAACTGGTGTATCCAGGAATCCAGGGTTTCCAGAGGTGCAACATTGCATCTTCCTAGCAGGCTCGAAGCTGTCAGTACTCAAGTCAATGGAAGGCTTGAGTTACCATCACTTCATGCTGTCACAATTCAATCCAATGGAAGGGTTGAGCCGCTGCAACAGGTGAACAGTTTGATCTTGACATGCAGTTTTTGGGCTACAACCAGCAATGTCAAGCTGACGTGCCAACAAGGAATCAAGCAGACTGCCATGATCAAGTCAGATGAAGGTAGACACCTGCAGGACTCCTTCACAGTGGTCAGTGGAGTGGCCGCTGATGTTCAATGGTCACAACCCAACAGGGCAAGCAACGACAAGCTTTTGTGCACTTGTGGCGCTGCATTGTGCAACAGTCCAACCGATGTGGCTACATGTGTACCAGCATGGACATCGCAGCCTCATTCCCACAGTGGATGCAAACAGGGCTTCAAGCAATGCAATCTCTCTAGCAACGCCAACGGCAGTGCTCCGAGTCACAAGCATGTGCACAAGGTTCCGGTTAGCGACCTGCCACTGGTGATGAGTCAAGTGGACAATCTTACACAGCAAAGTACAAACTACCAGCTGATTCGAGGTCACACAATGGAATGTGTGTACCCTGTCCATCAACGTGTGCAGTCCATCGTGCTGTTACAATCACTACACCAGAAGTCAACGCCTCACTGCCAAACTTGGTCAACCCATCCGGCAAGTACTTCATTGTGCTGTAAAAGGCTGACGGCAGACCGGTGTGTTGGTGAACCAAGGGTACAAGTTGAGATACCAGTGATGAAGTCGCCTCAGAGCCAAGTCCACTGCCAACCACTTGCTACCTGCACCGACCTTGGAGATCAGTGTTTGCGCAAGCGTGAGAGCAACAGTGTGATGCACAAGTGCCGCACAACACCTATTACACTAGCGCCTAACCATACTGACAGTGCCGACCGCTATGTTACAAGTGAGGGGCCGGTGGCAGTATTCAGTGAGCTGTCTATGACGCCGTTCGCAGTCTCTATGACGCCATTCGTCTGTCAACTGCGATCAACCAATGGTGCCAGCCAATGCAAGACAATCCCACCTACTTGTTCACTGCAACAGCCAACCGGTAGAGGACGTGTATCCCAAAATACATGATCTGTGATTCTGTTGCGTATGTGTGTAGTACTTCACTTTATTCTGCCGGACACTCGCCTTTTTTCGAAGAGGGGGGTGATGTCGTGTGTGTGTGATTGAGCATGAGTCAGTATGTACGTACAAGTCTTACGTATGAGTGCTGCTGTATGTTAATTTGTTACTCACGTGTTAGGGTCACACGTACGGTCTGCAGCCAGCCCAGATAGACGTATCTGCTGCTTAGTCTTGGTCTGTGTCCTGCCCGTGTGCGTTACTGCATAAAGACCTTACCACCGCCAACGCGTCACAGACCAGTACTGAGCTCATGTGTAGACTCCAAAAAGCAGCCCAGGAGTGTGACCTGGCCAATAAGGACCTGGACTACTTCATTGCTCTGCAGTTAGTTTGTGCTATTGGAAGCACACACAAACCTGTTCAGGAGCAACTCCTAACACGCGCCGCGCCAAACCTAGAGGAGTTCTTCAACGCCTTCCAAGCCGCTGAGGTTGCCAAGGCAGATCAAACAGCCATTGATGATACAACAACAATACCTACTGCAAGTCAGGCAGTCGCTGCTACCTACAAGAAGAAGCCAGACTCGGTAGCAAGGAAGAAGTGGGGACAGAGACCACGCCCTCAACAACAGCAGTCAAGCAGTCAGCAATCAAAGCCGGGTGCAAGATGCGGCAATTGTGGTCGCGAGAGACACAGAAACCGTGACAGTTGCCCAGCCCGCAATCAGACATGCCGTTTCTGCCGCAATGTGGGACACTTTGAAGGGGAACTACCAACTTGCGCACAACCGATTTGCGCACATGGATCGCGGGCACACCAACTTGCGCACAACCGATTTGCGCACAACCAATTAGCGCACAACCGGTTTGCGCACAACCGATTAGCGCACAACCGAATTGCGCACAACACAACCGATTTGCGCACAATTTTTTTACTCAAACACTTTTACGTTTTTGCAGCACAATATAGTCAAGATTTATAATACATAAATTTTATAACTGATTGCGCTTTGGCTGTGCGAAGTAGTGCCCTATTCCTCTTAGAAACACCCGCGGCCATCTGATCTAGTTGCGTGTTTACCTGAAATTGTTTGAAAAGTCATTTAGAATTTAGTTAGCGATTTTCTTAAATCCACCTGCCTGCACCTTACATTGTTTTGTTTTGAGAGGATGCGTTCCAGGAAAAAGTAAATGTCTGGATGCTTCCGTTTGTTGAACAACCTGGCCATCTTAGAGTTCCAGCTCTCGACATCATTGTTGGTGCGGCGGACCTCATTCACCACGACACAAATGGCAGGCGGCACGGCATGCATCCACTGTCTCTCAAAGTACTCAAAGAATCCTAACTGCCGAAGAGCAAGTGGGGCCTCATCGATTATCTCATCCAAACCGTCACGTACCTGTAGGAGACAGATCAAAAACTGATCTTAATTGAACTAAAATATCACTAACCTCCTAAAACCCCAATAAAACACTGCGCTGCAGTGGCTAGCAACGTATGTATACTACATTCAACACACAACAACACAACTATTACTTTGTGCGCAAATCGGTTGTGTTGTGCGCAATTCGGTTGTGCGCTAATCGGTTGTGCGCAAACCGGTTGTGCGCTAATCGGTTGTGCGCAAATCGGTTGTGCGCAAGTTGGTGTGCCCGCGATCCCTGTGCGCAAATCGGTTGTGCGCAAGTTGGATAGTCCCCTTTGAAGCTGTTTGCAAGAAGAAAGCCAGCTATGGAGCTGGTGCAAGCAAGGTCATTCGTTCAGTGTCCATTGGGGCTGTACAACGTGCATTCCAGCTGACAGTGCAAGTGAAGCCACCTGATCAGCCGATGCAGAATATCACCTGTGCTGTAGATAGCCAGGCTGATATCTCTGGACTACCAGAACCACTCATCCAGAGGTTGTTTCCTGGATTGAAGACAACTGCCACTGACTGCCGTTTGCATAACTTCGACTGCTCCCAAGTTGATGCCGATCTTCGCACTTTTCAGTGCACAGTCAACCACAGAGATCGGTCAGCTCAGGCACTATTCTATGTGCTACCCCCTCAATGCAGTGCCGTGTTGGGAAAGGACTGCATCCAAGCCCTGGATTTGCAACTCTCAGGTGGAGACCTGTCCGTCAGGGCAGTGGCTGGAGCACCGCTGTCTGTACATCAACCATCCTCCAGCCCGGGGACCTACCAAGCGCTCATTGGAGGGCGCTACCCTTCTCTCCTCAGCCCTGAGATGGGATTGATTCCAGACCTGGAACACAGGATTGAACTGGAGCCAGGCATGCAACCCTATGAGTGCAAACTGCGTTCAATACCAGTCTACCGCAATGAGGGTGCTCTGAAGGCAATTCAGGAGCTGGCAGACCTGGGGATTTGGACAAAAGTGGACCCTTCAACAGTCGTCAACCCCATGGTAGCTGCAGACAAGCCAGATGGGTCAGTACATGTCACAACTGACCTAACCTGCCTCAATCGCATTGTGAGACCAGTGCGCTTCCCACTGCCCAACATCAGAGATGTTCATCAGCGCCTAGCCAAATCTTCCATCTTTACCACTTTGGATTTGGTAAAATTCTACCACAACATCGCGTTGCATGAAGACAGCAAGCCGCTCACTGCCACAATCACGCCCTTGGGCCTGTTCCAGTATAACAGACTGCCAATGGGACTGTGCGATGCTGGCGCTGTGGCTCAAAAGTTCATCTCTGAACTCCTTCAGGAGGTTCCTGGATGCACTCCCTATGTGGATGACATCATTGTCCATGCACCAGACAAGGACACACATGATGAGACGCTTCATCAGGTGCTGGAGAAGTTGAACCAAGCTAACCTCCGCCTGAACATCAAGAAGTGCAAGTTTGCTCAGCCAGAAGTCAAGTTTCTGGGTTGGGTGGTGTCACATGGGTGCATCAAACCCGCCCAGGAGAACCTGCAGCCCATCCTCAATTTTCCAGTGCCAACTACAACCAAAGAAGTTCAACGATTTTTGGGGGATGATCAACTACCAATCTGAGTACATCAGAGAGCTGCACCAGATGGCAGAGCCACTCAGAGCCCTCACAAGGAAGGCAGCAAGCAAGACTGGCAAAACAAACAACCAGTTTGTCAAGTTCACTTGGGGCGACATACAACAACAATCTTTCAAGAAGCTGAAGGAAGCAGTTTCAAAGGATCTGCAGCTAGCTCTCTTTGACCCAAACAGAGAGACGATCCTAACAACTGATGCCAGCGATTGCGGCATTTGAGCCGCACTCAGCCAGATTCAGCCCAACGGCTAGGGCCCGACCGGATACAAATTTCTACCGGATCCGGATCCGGATCCGGATATGCTCATATCCGGCCGGATCCGGATCCGGATATGCCGGATATGATTGATCAACTTAAAATTTTTTACAATGCAATAAACCACATACAGGGTGTCTCAAAAAATGATCACATTTCTTTTTACTGCCATTTCTGCAAATTTTGACCAAATAGGCCGAAGTTTGGACTATAGGTGCCAAAATTCGGGGGATTTTATGTGTTGAAGTTTGGTGCACTAGGCTTGACTAATTCTCGAGAAATTTAAAAAAAGCGAAATTTGGTAATTTCAATAGCGAAAGCCGGTCACCGAAAAATCGTTATATTACATTATCGCCTAAACTCTAACGATAGCGTTGGAGTTCAGGCGTCATTTTTTTACACACGAATTACCCTGAACTTCTGCGTTTACACTCCAAATTTCATCCAATTCCAACAAAAATTAGGAAAGATACAGGAAAAGGAAATGTTTCCATTTTTCGCTGACCGGCTTTCACTATTGCAATTACCAAATTTCACTTTTTTGCAATTTCTCGGGAATGAGTCAAGCCTAGGGCACCACACTTTATAAAATTCCCCGAATTAATTTGCCATTTGGCCTATTTGGTCAAAATTTGCGGAAATGTCAGTAAAAAGAAACGTGATCATTTTTTGAGACACCCTGTATATACATTTCTTTGTTCTATAATAGTTGATTCAAAACAACATCTGATAATTTGTGGTTCAAACAACGCAAGTTATTAAACAACAACATTTCTGGGTGGGGCCGTGGCTCAACCTGAGATCTAAGAATTTAATACTTCCTTTTGCAAAATCCTGAGCAAGCCAATAAGTAAGGGGAAGACAAATAGGGACATATTGTACAGGTAAAAAGGGTTTACGAGAAGCCTTACTCTAGTGGCAAAGATAAACCACCAGTGATGTACAATGTATGTGCAAAGCCATTCCGCACTCTGGTGCTATTTTGAGAGTGGGTTTTTAGCATTTTGTGCAGTTAATTAGCGAAAAATATCCTAAAATGACTGGAACTAATCTAATTTTATGTTCAAATACGTAAAAATCACGTTTTTTCATCTGTGACTGATATCCGGCATATCCGGCAGGTAATATCCGGATCCGGTACCGGATTCGGATATGGCCATATCCGGCCGGATCCGGATCCGGATCCGGATATCCGGTCGGGCCCTACCAACGGCAGGGAGCAACCTGTGGCCTATGGTAGCCATACATGTAGCTGGGTTTTCGGCTGGGGGGGGGTTTTCCAGATCCAAAATAGGGTTTCAGCACTATTTCCAAAGGGGGTTTCAGCGACCTTTTTTTGGTGTCCAAAAGTGGGTTTTAGCGACCTTTTTTTGGGCTCAAAACAGGGTTTTGAGGACTAAAAATCGGGTAAAAATCCTGTCAGAAGTGCAAAAATTCCCTTTAAAACCCTATTTATTGGTTTAAAATGTGCAGAAAATCCTATTTTTTATTAAAAACGTGCAAAAAACATGTTTTTGCTTTAAAACATGCAAAAAAGCTCTATTTTACTCGACAGAATACAGCTAAAATGCGTATCTGGAACCCTATTTAGAGATTTTGAAACAAAAATTAGGGCACTGAAACCCTGTTTAGGGTTTTTGAGACCCAAATTAGGGTTCCGGAACCCTATTTAGGGCTTTTGAAACCCAAATTAGGGTCCCGGAACCCTATTTAGGGTTTCAGAAACCCTGTTTAGTCTCTGTGAAACCCAAATTAGGGTTCCGGAACCCTATTTAGGGTTTTTGAAACCCAAAGTAGGGCTCCGGAACCCTATTTAGGGTTTCAGAAACCCAAATTAGGGTTTCAGAAACCCAAATTAGGGTTCCGGAACCCTATTTAGGGTTTCAGAAACCCTGTTTAGTCTCTGTGAAACCCAAATTAGGGTTCCGGAACCCTATTTAGGGTTTTTGAAACCCAAATTAGGGTTCCGGAACCCTATTTAGGGCTTTTGAAACCCAAATTAGGGTCCCGGAACCCTATTTAGGGTTTCAGAAACCCTGTTTAGTCTCTGTAAAACCCAAATTAGGGTTCCGGAACCCTATTTAGGGTTTTTGAAACCCAAAGTAGGGCTCCGGAACCCTATTTAGGGTTTCAGAAACCCAAATTAGGGTTTCAGAAACCCAAATTAGGGTTCCGGAACCCTATTTAGGGTTTCAGAAACCCTGTTTAGTCTCTGTGAAACCCAAATTAGGGTTCCGGAACCCTATTTAGGGTTTTTGAAACCCAAAGTAGGGCTCCGGAACCCTATTTAGGGTTTCAGAAACCCAAATTAGGGTTCCGGAACCCTATTTAGGGTTTCAGAAACCCAAATTCGGGGTCCGGAACCCTATTTAGGGTTTCAGAAACCCAAAGTAGGGCTCCGGAACCCTATTTAGGGTTTCAGAAACCCAAAGTAGGGTTCCGGAACCCTATTTAGGGTTTCAGAAACCCAAAGTAGGGCTCCGGAACCCTATTTAGGGTTTCAGAAACCCAAATTAGGGTTCCGGAACCCTATTTAGGCTTTCAGGTACCCAAAACAGGGTTTCGGAACCCTATTTAGGGTTTCTGAAACCCTAAATAGGGTTCCGGAGGCATTACTTTGGGTTTCTGAAACCCTAAATAGGGTTCCGGAGGCATTACTTTGGGTTTCTGAAACCCTAAATAGGGTTCCGGAGGCATTACTTTGGGTTTCTGAAACCCTAAATAGGGTTCCGGAACCCTATTTAGGGCTTTTGAAATGCTAAATTACGGTATATAAGTCTTGAAACCCTGAATTTTAGCAGTTTGTAACCCAAAATAGGGTTTCAGAAACCCCCCCCCCAGAATTCGGCTGGGGGGGTTTTTTGCCGAAAATCCGGCCTGGGGGGGCTAAACCCCCCAAAACCCCCCTCCTACATGTATGATGGTAGCCACACCCTCGATGAGAGACAACGCAACTACTCTGCAAGCGAGAGAGAAGCTCTGGCTGCCATGTACTTCGCTGAATACTGGGAGAAGTTCCTGCTGGGCCGCCACTTTGTGCTCAGAACTGACCACCAAGCTCTCACCTCATTGCTGAAGCAGTACGGCAATGGCAGGAAGAGTGGCAATTTCAAACGTTGGTTTGAGCGCCTCAGTGTTTTCAACTTCACTGTGCAGCACCAGGGTTGTATATTTTTCCGATTTTTTCCGGTTTTTTTCCTAAATCGCGGAAAAAAACTCCAGCCCAAGTTCTGAGTATCCTAGGCTGGTTTTATGATTCCTAACGCTTTCTAGCGCCTTCCTCAGTCTTGTTAGACCAGAAATACACGTGTTACACTGATATAAATCACGAAACAGGCATGAAACAGTGCCTGAGAGGTTCCATAAATAACGCTATATGCAAATTTTCTTACAGCAGTTTGCATATTTGTTTTTTCATGCCAAATTTGGTCTTTTTTGTTGTTTTTCTAACAGTTTTGAGTCAGTATGGCCTATTATACATAGCAAAAGTCCATTTTTTAAACGAAAAATGACGTAAATTAGCTATTTTTAGCTTGAGTTTTTTTCCGCGATTTATGTTTTTTTCCGACCCTTAGGAAAAAAACCGGTTTTTTTCGGAAAAAAACAGTTTTTTTCCGGTGTTTTTTTCCCACCTCACATCCCTGTGCAGCACACACCTGGCAAAGCCAACGTTGTGGCGGACGCCCTCAGCCGCATCCCTCAGTCAAATCGAGCCAAGCAAGCAACCAGAGGTGTGCCAGACCCGTTCATCAAGGCACTACACGCTGTGACTGAGCAGCTCAATGGGCCAACCTGGGCTAACCTGAAGAAGCTCACAGCAAGGGACAGAACACTGCAGCAGGTGATGGAACACCAAAACGCAGTACTCAAAAAGGGAGCGTTGCCGCCAGTACTTAGCCCCTACAAGTCTGTCTGGCATTCCTTGACTCTAGAAGATGGATGCAGTTTGCGTGAAGGTCGTGTGGTGGCGCCTCAAGCACTGTGGCAAACGATTTTACATCTTGCGCACAAGGGCCACCCAGGAATTGACAGGATGAAACGTCTGCTCCGCACGTGTTACTGGTGGCCTGGTATGGACACACAGGTCGGACACACGGTCAAGGCATGCCAACCATGTGAGCAGAGTTCAAAATCCACACCACGCGTGAAACAGCCAGTTCAGGAGCAACCAAGGCCTACCACTCCGTGGACTGAGCTTGCCATTGACATCATGGGCCGCTTTGCCAATGCGCCAAGCGGATGTGGATATTGTGTAGTCCTGATCGACTACATGAGCAACTTTCCAGAAGTGTTGTGGATGGAGGACACCACAAGCACTACCATCATCAACTGGCTGAAGGAAGTGTTTGCCCGCTATGGTCACCCAGCCCAGTTACTCAGTGACAAGGGTCCTCAATTCATCAGCCATGAGTTTGTCAACTTCTTGGCCAGCAGGGGCATCAGACACATGCGCATCATGCCATACAGTCCAGAGCACAATGGACTGGTGGAGCGGTTCAATGGGACATTAAAAGGTGTTGTGAGACACTGCCACCTGACCCCAACCACTATGTCTGGGATGCTGCCATGCTCGACTTCCTGGCTAGCTACAGAGCTACACCAACCACTCAAGGGAAGAGTCCATCTGAGCTGCTCTTTGGATGGGCAGCCTGCCTGCCATTCCAGTTCCCAAAGCCGACTCCAAAATCTACACCAGACATGGTCAGAAAACCTCAATCGCAGTCACAGGAGCCACCAGTGGACCGACAGCTAATTGGCAAGCTGTACTACCCTGGGCCATTTCGGAAGGGAGAAAGGGTCCATGTAAGAAGACCAGCCGTGCAAGTCAGAAAGGGCCAGTCACCTTACACTTTCCCCTGAGGATTTTGGAAGTGCTCGGCTTTTGGACCTACCGATTAGAAGATGGGCAAGTTGTCAATGCTCGCCGTTGCAAGCGCCATTACACCTTTACCGGCAGCCCATCAGCTGATGAGGATGTATTGCAAATGGTCAGACCAAACAGACAGGCTGGAGGTGGGCAGCAGACTCCCCCTCAATCGCCACCTCAGCAACAGCCTCAGTTAGCCACGCCGTTCTATACGCCACCACAGCAACGTTACAACCTGAGAGACCGGCAGAAAATCAAGGCACCCCAACGATTGACCTACAATTTGTGATACGTTGTTGTGAAGACTTATGTTATCTCCTTAGGACAGACCGTCTAAAGTCGGATTTTCTAACCGTGGCTAACCTGCAGCAAATTTGCGACGGATAGAAACACGACTTTCGGTGGGCGTCAAATTTGTCCGACGGTAAGCTTTCGGAGCCTCTGACGGGGCGGAGCCTCGATCGATTGACTAAATCGGTTCCTTACTTCGAGATTTCCGACTTTAGACGGGTCATGTTTGTTACCGTAGTCGTTAAATATTGTTATCTGCTAATTTAGTGCAGGAAATAAGTTCGAACGGCGGCGATTTTGAATGTTAGTCGAGTTGAAATTTGTACCTTTCCTTTCGTAATCAACAGCAGCTAATCTTTAAAAATCCTCTGGAATAAGAACAAAAAGCTGAGCGGTAAAAGCTAGAGGCGGCCCGAAGTGAAATGGAAAACAAGGCCGTGCTCGGAGATAAGTGCGTCGGTCCATGTCTAGAAGGCTAGGCACCTGCGCATCTAAACAACCGTACCTAACCGTGCTTTCTCCTAACCGCTTCCTAACCGTGCAGTTTGGCAAGCGTTCAAGTGGGCGTGGTGACGGTAAGGATTTAGTACCAGCCCACAAATGGGCGGGGGGCGGACGGTAAGCATTTTCGAAATTGCAAAGTCGGAAACTACATACCGTCAGGAAACTACTCCAATTGGAGTAGGGTCAACGCCAACCGGTTATTCTATCCTTCTGCCGGCACGCCGCCTCTTTCTTAAAGGAGTGGGGTGGTGTCGTGTGAGTGCGTACATATTGTAGTTGTGTCGACACGTTTCAGGTGTGATTGGGTATTTGCATGTAGCGGTGATTTACCTTAGCTATCACCCCTGAGTTGTAATAGACCTTTGCCGTAACTGGCAGGTCGGCCGACTGCGCTGCCCTGTCTGTCAGATCATTTGGTCTGTGCGCTAGTGTTCGCCGTGCCTATTTACCCCGTTATTATTATTGTTAGATAAAACCCCGGCCGGTCTGGCTGTCTACGCTACACTACACTGTAACGTGGGCACATATATGCCTACTTCGTTTGTATATGTATATGTATATGTATATATACAAATGCACATTAGTTTGTATATGTATATGTATATATGCATATACAAACAAAATTTCAATATTGCATATTTTTTGTATATTTGTATATTAAGAATATTATAAATTTTCTGCTGGAAAGCATGATTTCGACAAACCAGGTGGGTTAGGGGTACCATGAGGGGTGTCATTGTCAGTTGGTAGGGCGTTGCAGGGCTAGCCAACATGAAATATTCTCAAATTGCATGAGTGTATTCCGATTTCAGGCAGTTCTCCCAACCGGTGCGAACTCTATTAAGTGATACTGCCCTCAGTCTAAGATTTTTACCAGCTAAAATTTATGTTTTTGCTAAAACTCAGGCTTTTTAGGATCTGTAATATCAAGAAATTTTTTGTGCGGTGTGGGTAAGTCACCGGTGGGCGAAAATCTTTAAGTAATACAAATGGTAGCAACAAATTCAAACTTACGCTTTAGGTACACACCTTAGTTTTAGGTTTTAAACAGGTATATTAAGGCTTAGGTTCTGGCTTTAGTCTTCGATTCAGGCCTAGTAGGCTCGTACATAGGTATAGTTTTAAGCAGAAATAGCCCCTGAAATCGTTATTACGCATCATAGGGAAAATGGATGAAGGGGTTCGTCTGGAAAAAATAATAACACGTTTAAAACTGGTATGAAACGAAAACGGAAACGTGCGGGATTCGATTATCAATTTCGTCATTGAGCGTGCCTACTTTTCCATTTTTTCGTTTCAAACAGCAAAACTCATTGCGAAATACTTCTAAAACGAAGATGAATACCTAATATTTGGTCTTAATGCAGATGAGGCTAAACCGCAAATTTAACAAATTCTTCTGGAAAAGTTGAAGAGATAGGCTCAAAATACAAAAACACCCGAAGAAACTGTAAAAATACATCAATTACCGTACGAAAGTGGCAAAAATGTGCTAAACTACTTACCGCAAAAATATACAAATGAAAATATACAAACCGTTTGTATATCAAGTCTGTTTGTATATGTACAGGGTGTGCCAAAAAAAAGAACCCAGCAGATTTTTTGCTGTAGCAACCGCAAATCGAAACCGATTTGAATGAATCCTTTTTTAAATGAAAGATAAATAAATTCTTGAAAGATTGATGTACCGACTATTAAGATGCGTTGCTTAGTTCCTGAGATAATTGCTTTCAAAATCAAAACAGAGATTTTGGCAGTGCACAACAGAGATTAAAACAACCCAGCAGATTTTTTACTGTAGCAGCCGCAAATCTCAACCGATTTCAGTGAGTCCTATTTTATGTGAAAGATAAATTAATTCTTGAAAGTTTGGTGAAGCTTTTATTAAGATATGATGCTTGGTTCCTGAGATATTTGCACTCAAAGTCAAAACAGATTTTGGCAATGAACAAGAGCGATTTTTATTATTCTGTTGCACTTCATAATAAAACCGATTCCTACTGCTCAGGGCTAACGCAACGAGGTTTTTCTGGTGCCACACATGCTTGGTTACTTCATTTGTAAAAGTCTTGTTGCCCCTCAGCAGTAGGAATCTGTTTTGTTGTAAAGTGCAACGGAATCGCTCTTGTTCACTGCCAAAATCTCTGTTTTGAGTTTGAAGGAAAATATCTCAGGAACTAAGCATCGTATCTTAATAGGGCCTTCACCAATCTTTCAAAAATTTATTCGTCTTTCATTTAAAGCAGGATTCATTCAAATCGGTTGAGATTTGCGGTTGCTACAGCAAAAACTCTGCTGGGTTGTTTTTTTTTGACACACCCTGTATATTGAATATTGCATCAGCAGTCCATTTGTATATGTATATGTATGTATATCCAAAACATTTGTATATATATACAAATTTGTATATGTATATTTGAATATACAAACCCACACTACTACACTGTGCACCGTGCACTGCCGACACACATCCACGCGCCTACTACAACCGACCACCAACGCGTCACTTTACAATTTGATGAGCATATTGAAATTGTAGTGTGTAGTCAGCCCAAATAATTTGTAGTCTTAATTAAAACGTAGTTTTGTTGACGTCATAATCGCAGAAAATATGAGTTGTACAGTAGTTTGTAGTTTGTAATACCACGAATTAGGTCTATAAAATCATTCTTGTGTCAAACCTACTTGAGAATTGTTTCTGTTGCGCCAGGTTTGTTCTGTCGTTTAGCTACGTCGTCATGTACATGAACTATTGAGCTCACACAACACACTCTTTGTTCCATTCATTCCATTGTTTGCTTGTTGCTAGCCAAACCTTGTCAAAAGTCAACCAAATAGTATGGCAGTGTTCATGCTGTTCTTGCCGACCATGTTCTGGTCGATCTGTGCGACAATAAGTAAAAAAATAACTAATCGTACAAATCAGTGGTGTTCAAAGGTTTCAGACGTGCAAAGCGATTGTTCTCCTGCAAGGTTTTCCAGCTTGAGAGCTGCCTATTATGCCTCCGACAATAAATGTTTCGCTGTTTATGGCCAAAACACCAACAGTCAAAGGTCTCAACTAGACTAAATCAAAAAAATACCTACCTCTGCATTTAATTTAGCAACTCATTGTCTTGGTCCTCTGCCTACGATAGATGTACGAGCAAGTGCACTGGAAACAACTGTGTCGGACGTCTCGCAGTCATACGAGATCAAGCTACTTGGAATTTTCTTGTCACTCAGTTCTCATCCATAGATGGAAATTCCGGCGATGGCAAAATCAACAGAGAGCTTTGGATCGGTAATTGGGAGTCGGCGACCCGCTAACCCAAACTGGGGCGCTAATTCCACACAGTAAAATGTAATCAACGACCCAAAGATCTAGAGATCCAGCCCTGGAATACATATCCATATCAATTTAAATCTTCTCGCAACGCAAAATTCCCACTGTCGTATTTTTTTCAAAGCTGAAAACGTTTGATGCAACTTAAATATAGAGAACCGATGCAGTTATGCTTAGGCGCCAGAGGTACCAAGTTCAATTCTGCCAAAACGGAGCAAGCCAGCGACTGCAGTTTGGTGGAGGCTGTTGCAAGCACTACCATTTCTGTCCAGCCAAATCCAGACGGAAAATGCTACTTCATGAAAGATGAAAAACTGGACGTCCAGAATTGCGACGACCAATACGACTTCGTTTGCGAATTCTTGCGTAATTTTGCTTACATACTAATTGGCAGTAGTGACTTTGCTTTAGAAGAACCACACACATGCAACTCTCCAGTCACCATAAACTTAGGTTTGTTTGTCTTGTCAATAAGCCTGCAAGAAGCGCTGTATACAGGATGTCCCATGCTAAGCATTCCATGTTTGATCGTTTCAACGGAGTTCGATAAAATTTTCAACTTAAACTGAGGCTCATGAGACCAGAGTTTTCCATCTGAACACTGATTGCTGTGATCTGTCTGTTCCAAAAAGCTCATGGAAATCGAACAGAATACTTTCAGCTAAGTAAAACTAACCTTTTAAGCAACGGACATAGCTGAAAATTGAACAGGTAATCTAAGTTACTCTTGCCTCTTGGTTCTCTCAAATTTGGTTGAATTCCGTTAACATAGTGGCGCGCTACTAACGTGGATCAAACGTACGTGGAACACTTAGCATGGCAACACTGTGTATCTGTTGCATGTAAATTCGAGTCATACCTGCAGAGGCAGAGTGCCATGAAAATTGTCAGAGTGGTTCAGTGCATTACAACGGATTCTGTTACCTGCGCACTGCAGCAACAACAACCTATGCAGAATTTGGAGATGCGTGCAAGACAACGATGGGCTCTTCTGTTCCAGCAGATATTAGATCTCAAGCCGAGAACGATGTTATCAAAGGTTTTGAATCTATGGTTTCATGTTCCTCACTAACAGAACAGCTGAGTTTAGACTTCGCAACTGCAAACAGTTGGAATACTTTCTTTATTGACATTAATGATGAGTCTGTGGAAAATTCTTGGAGACTAAGTGACAACACCATAGCCAGTTACACTAACTTTCACAGCGGTAAGCAACAGTAATTTGATGCTTGTTGTGGATCAATAAATTACAAGTTCTGCTGTTCCAGGCGAACCAAACGCCGGTACCGCTGAGAACTGTGTGGCGTTGTGGGAGCCATTTTCCTTCAAATGGGTAGACATCGGCTGTTCAACTTCACTCAGAGGTCTATGTAAATACTCTTGTTCCTTTCCTTGTGATTCCAATCCCTGTCTAAATGGAGCAACCTGCACCAATAACAACGACTCCCCGCACACACATCGTTGTCACTGTTCTACTGATTTCACTGGAATAAACTGCCAAACTGACATCACTACAAGTTCAACTTCAACTTCAACAACAACAACTGCTCTTCTTCGCGGTTAAAGCAAGATCTATGGTTGGTCAATGCACAATAAGGCTCGGTTACAGATTGCCAAGCCAACTGTTGGAACAGCTGGGTGCACTATGATGGTAATTGCTTCGCCACAACTCCAGATGCAGTTAAGTCCGGTGAACACGACAGCGCGTGCAAAGCATTGATGGGCTCTTCTTCTGCAGCTACAGTCACATCAGAGGCTGAACACGCTGTGCTCAAAGGTATTTTGTTTTTTTACTTAGCAGTCTCAAATGTCTTATGCCTGAATACGTGCTCTGACAGTGAAAGAAGGTGATTATTCCAGAAATCATGACCACAAACAACATAGATGTTGTGCTACTCGATCTCAACGACCGAGAGACCGAAGGTGTCTGGAAACGCAGCGACAGTTCAGTTGTCACATACTTGCCATGGCATACAGGTACAGTTCATTACATGTAGATACATGTCATACATGTCGTTGGGGGGGGGGGGTAATGGCGGCCGGCCTCCCAAGCTCGATTTTCCAGCAGAAAACCCACCAGCGAATTTTTAGGGGATGAAAAACTCAGTTTTGGGTTCCATAGCGAATAAAATTTTAGCCCAGACAACAAACATTCTGCAAGGTCAACCAAATCCGTCTTTGGACCCGAAAAAAAGACCGCAAGTCAAAACCACCCGCTTTGGACTTCATCCCAAACCTTATTTGGGATTTGAAAAAGGGTCCATATAGAAAACTCTACAAACGACATGTATGTTAGACTGCCTTTTAGTGTCGTCATCTAACAGAAACTAGCTTCAGGTGAGCCAAACAACGCGGGAGGAGCAGAGCAATGCAGTGCGGCTGCCAAGATTGCTTCTTACAACTTCATGGACATACCATGTGATTGGACAGAGAAAGCGCTGTGCAAATACTCCTGCTTCCTCCCTTGCGATTCCGACCCCTGCCAGCATGAGGGCACTTGTCTCAACAATCACAACCTGCCCCACACCTACCGCTGTCTCTGTGCAAATCAGTTTACAGGATCTAACTGCGGCACTAGAATTGAGAGTCTAAAAAATCTCTCTGCCGGCATATGCAAACCGATCACTGAAGGCCGTAGAAGGGAGCGAATGGCCATGATGACAGTTCAATCTCTGTCCAGCACAAATATCATGATAATGTTAGGCATCCTTATCGTTATCTTTATCATCCTACTTGACATCAGCTTGGGCAGGGTGTATCACCTGATCCAGGAGATCACACTGATTCTAGCTCACTTATTGATTTTTCTGGCTAGGACCAGGACCATTGCAGACTTGGGGGCGTTTTGCAGTGCAGATGGAGACGAGGAGAACTTTGACCCTCCCACTCTGTCCTTCGAAGCGTGTAAAGTCATTGCAGTGGCTCTGCACTATTTGTTCTCCGTACACTTCTTAGCCTTGTTCCTCGAAGGACTGCACAATTATACTGTCTACACTTACGTAGTCACTGAAAAGCCTTACTTCAGTCGATTAACTGCACCGCTGATTGCTGTTCTTTGCCCAATCCACTGGGTGGCCCCATCTGCCCTATTCTATTTTGACAGCTACGTTCACGAAACAACCTGCTGGCTCAATTTCAATGGTCAGTGTGTGTGGTTTGAACTGATCCCAAATCTCATAATTACCGCCGTTACTATTGTTCTGGCTGAAGCTACAGGTATGAGGGATTTTAAACGAAATCGCAGTGCAGATGAAGCAGCACGCATCTCGGCTTTGGCTAATTCTAAAGGAACTGTGGTTATTGCAGTGTTGAGCAGTGCTGCATGGTTGTTGGGCATGCTTGCTGTGCACTACACTGACCTGACACTCTATTCTCTAGGATCTGGGTTCAACCTTGCCTTGTCTATTTCTATTATTCTTTTCCACACTGTGGGCAGTGAACGGGCCCGAGCACTTCTGAAAACGATTTGTTGTTGCTGCTGCACAAACGAAAAGAAAGGCAGTGTGAAGAAAATTAATCCTTATGACACGGAGGATCTTGTTCTGCAAAAACCCCCCAAACCTGTATGACTGGAAAATTGGTTGTACACAGTGCAGAAATGAGTACGTATAAGCTGTATCCAAATCAAAATGAAATTGTCTCTGTCTGTTCTGTGGTGTATTGGTGAGTATCACGGCTCCCATGCACGTGGCGCATGACACGTAGCGGGATTGAGTCCGTCTTGGCCCATTCTGATTGCCTCGCATGTGGTCCATCTGGGTTATTGTATCTGGCGTTCATGTCTGTTGTATAAAGTTATTTATTTATTTGCCTGTTTGTTGTGCAGTACAGAAAAAATAGTGCATAACAAAGATAGCTATCAGTGACACAACCTCAACCACAAGTGAATCGGCAAAACAGTAGAAACATGCTGAAATCAGCAAAACAGTAGAAACTCGCAGTGTGCTAAGCTCGCTCACTTGAAATTCGTGTGTATGAAACTGTACAAAAAAAAACAGAAAAATTTATTGTGAAGCATCCATTTAGAGATTGTTTGCTTGTTTTTGAGTTCCACTGTCCTTTCGGACAGCTCAGGACACCCTCGCTCTTTTCATAGCCTTTCAATAGTTACGTCCCTTGATTTGGTTACTTGGGTAGGGTTCCGTTTTTAGAGATGTGTTCAATTTCCGGATATACGTAGTAGGCTAGCCTCTCTTTGACTCTGTGTGTCCCATTCCCCTTTATAGAGGTTTCCATAGCACATAATTGAACACAGAAATTTTCTCAGTGCTCCAAAACGTCCCTGCTATGGTGGCAACACCTCAGCTCAATATGGAGGCCCCAGTCCCACCCAGTGTGGTGCATTTTGAAAATTTGAAACTAGGTAAAGTAATACTAGGTAAAGTTGTCACCTAAAAAACTAGGTAAAGTAATACTAGGTAAAGTTCTCAGCTAAGAAACTAGGTAAAGTAATACTAGGTAAAGCCCAGAAAAACTAGGTAATACTAGGTAAACCTAAAACGCTCGAAATCAAGTCAAAATGTAATTTTTGGTTCAACAGAGCAATGATGAAGTTAGTGGAGTTTAAAATTTGACACATTTCACGTAAATATTTGTATTTTATTGATCAAATAAGTCAGAAATTCATTCTTTGGGCCACTGTAATTGTGGGAAAGCCGGAAATTTGAAGGTTTGTTGACTGAAAAAGCCACGTAAAACTGAAAATATCAAACTAGGTAAACTTGTTTTACCTAGAAGTACCTAGTTATGTGGATTTAAAACTAGGTAAAGTAAAACTAGGTAAAATAGAGTAACCAGCAACTAGGTAAAGTAAATCTAGGTACTATTCCCGAATATTAACTAGGTAATACTAGGTATACCTAGTTACCTAGTTACCTAGATAAAAAGTGCACCACACTGGTCCCACCCACCCATTTATGGAAAAAGTTCAATAGTACCCTGACATGCGCTCATCCTAACTATTCTAGTTCGGCTGTTCCTAACAAAGACTGTCCCTCCCAATTGATTTCAATTATTACCAAGAGCCATAGTTAACTCTGACAGGCTAACTATACACATGTATGACTAACTATGACAGTACATGGAGAAAATAATTGCTCATCAGCCTCTATCAAACTAACTCGTTAGGAAAGGTGCTTCATACCAACCAGTAGCTTCGAAAACAGCTAGTTAGTCTGTGATTCAGTCGATCTCTGGGTTGCTTTGCCTTTTCTTTCTAGCACAGATCGCAGCGATTGGAGATATGTTATGTATGCAGAAGTGACTTAACCTTTCTGTTCCAGCCCAGAATGCAACAACAAAGAGCTCGCCAGTATCTTCTCTTGCTTCTACTTATGAATTGTCAATATCAGTCCAGCCAATCAGGCCGAATGTAAGCGTTATTCCTTTATCCACAATGAACTAAAAATTTTCGTGCTTTTCAAGTAGGAAACAGTTGCTTTGCTTAACAAGCAAATGCATTCTGGATGAGCTGAAACTGAGTCAAACTACCGAGAGCTGTACAACCAATTCCAGTAAAAAATTCGCCAAGTTCATTGACCTCTACGAGGAAGAAGAGATAAGCATCACCTATTTTAAGAACTATTTTTCACTTCAACGTCTGGACCACTGCACCGCTGACTGCAACTCAGTTAGCGTTACTCACTACGTTTGGCTTCATGTCAAAGATAGGTTGTACAGAATTGTCAATCCGGCTTACAAGAAAGCTGACTTGTACAGCTTTCTCCTTCAACTTGAGGACCCCACTGTTGTAACCTACATGTATTCCTATTATAACTGCATCAGTTTTCTCAGTGTAGCTGTAGTTCCACTTATCAACTGGCTAAATCTGGCCGTCCTCAACCAGGCCCTAAGCGATAAAGAAGCAGCGGCAGCATTTTACTTTCATTGGTATGAAATCGTGACTGATACTGTAGCCGTGTTCATTTACAGCTTGAGCAACATTCAACTCTTGTACGCTGTCCTGCACTCGTTAGCACCCTGCTCCACTTTCCTAGCTCGAGTCACAACCTTCTTTGTACCCGACCAATACCTGGCTGACCTTTTGTTTACACTGAATCAGTGGTGTGTTTTGCTGATGATACACGACCGCTGGCGCGGCATGGCCAGACCTTTGGCATGGCAGATCCAAGATCACAATGATGTGGCATCACGTCGCATGCGCTTTGCACTTCTGATAACCCTGCTCTTCAGCATTCCATCCTTTGTGACTTCAGTTTCGCAGCCGTTCCTCACTTCAGACCAATACTGGAACTTACACGTGAAATGGGCAGCTCTAGCCAATGTTCTGCCGGCTGTGCAGAATGTGCTGTTGCTGGTGGCTCAGACGTACTACAGCCGCAAATTCGAGCTGCAGTTTGTAAAGTACGTTGCACAACAGCAACATGAGAGTGGAAGACGGGATACTAGCCGAAAGGAAGCAGTACGGAAGAAAAGAGAGAAACGTGTCTTGCTGTACGGTGTGGTGCTGAACAACTTCGCCTGCACTGGTGCATCTCTTCTGTTCGCTGTCACCTGGGTTCTGCTCTATCTGTTCGGTTCGCACGCTGCTTTCTATCTTACTATGTACTTCACAGGATTGGTTGCCGACCCCAGTTTGCGCATGCTCAATTGTTCGGCAACGGTCTTTGTGCATCTGTTCACCAGCAAAGCGTACAGAGTGGCCTTGCGGAACACTTGGATCGTCCAGAAACTGATCGGATCTGCTCAGTAGCAGGAAGTACTATTGAAAACCATGTTCGGTGAAGCTGAATAGATTAGGTTTTTGCTGGAACACAGCTGACTGATGATAGTAAAATCAAGCAATAAAGATGCTACAGCCAATTTCTGACCCGCATGTTATCGGGCAGCTTTGTTTCGTTTGAGGTTAACAAGTTGATATCCTGCTATTTACAATTTTTGTATACTGAGGTTTTACTGCTCTATAGGTACTGTTGTTTGTGTATACACATACACATTTACCATACACAAAAATACACATTGATTTTTCAATGTGTATACATATACACATACACCTACACATTGAAAATTCGGATACACATTACCATACACAAACAGTACTGAAAATGTGTATTTTTGTGTATGTGTATTTGATCAGCAAAAGTCGACAATATTTCGAACAGAAACGTAAAATGTCTATGTTTTTGCTGCAGTAATAAACAGTAGATATCTTCATAAAGCCTTCAAATGGCCTAAGTAACTCGATTTCAAAGCTATCCAAGGTTTCAAGCAGCAGACATTGAGAGATTTGATTTTCCTAGCATTTCTGACTGAAAATCTACCAAAAAATTTGCATTTTCAGTACAATACACATACACAAAAATACACATTGTTTTGTTGAATGTGTATACACAAATTACCATACACATTTGAAGGTAAATATGTATACACATACACATACACAAACGGAAAATCCAATACCAAACAACAGTATCTATAGGTAGCTTACTGCGACCAGAAGATGAGCAACCCCCACCACACACATACATTTTACTGCATCTGTGGGGCTAACAAGTACACGGAAAATTTAGAACCAATACAAACGTCAACGCATCTGGAAACGATTCAGAATTGAGGGCCAGATAAAAACTTTTGAATAACTCATTCCAACATACCGCAAAATTCGTCAATGATTCGTTTTTGTATGCTGAAATGTTTCGTACGAACTGGAAACATTTGCGCGTCGCAATGATTGGTCAGTGTGTGACGAATTATAGAAATGTTTCGTCAGCCCAAATGATGAACCATTGACGAATCATTAAACAATGGTTCGTCTAATGGTTCTTCAATGGTTCATCACTTTTTGGTTCTTCAAACCATTCCAACTCCCTCCTTCACTGCCGACTCCATTTCGCAGTAAATGAGGCTGCAATTAAACGAAAAATTGAATTCCTCCAAAAAAGAAAAAGAGCGCCATTTACTGAGCGCAGCCATGATGTCTGTTCATCAAAATCGTCAAAATGATGAACCATGAGACGAATCATTTGACGAAACATAGAGTGGACCATTCCTATGGTTCGTCACTGCATTTGAGGAACAATTATTTTTCCAGTTCATCAAAAAAACTCTTTCTATTCATCACGATGACGGTTGGTAGTGGACCATTCCAAGACGAATCATAAGACGAAACATTCGTCTACGGCTACACCCGTATGGTATGTTGGTAGGAGATAAAGTGCCTGTCCAAACGCTCAAGGTACTGTAGAGCTATTTATTACAGAGAAGAGACGGTACACCACTACTGCACAAGGTGCTGCAAAGAATCCAGGTAAAACTGGCGCACCAACTTATCTTCATTTATTCTCGACTGAGACTGGAACTGTCTGCTGTGAAATTCCAGAACTCCTCCAGTTGGACTGGATGCGTTCTGAACTAAAGACATTGGTCGTGGGTGACTGACTGGCTTCAGCGACAGACTCTAAAACAAGGCTATTACTCCATATCCATTTACTCACAGTCAGGCATAGACAGTAAGTAGCTCACCAGCAGGATAATATTATAAGAAGCCGTTTAAGCGTAGGTACATACAATACTTAATTGTCATTGCCAACCGAAATCAGGCAGCCATCAGGCAGACATGTTAAGTGGGGGGTCGGCGGAATCGGCCGGCATGGTGTGCGTTGGACATCCCTATGGCCCCAAAGTAAAACCCTAAAACAGTTCCGCCCAACTCCCTCTGGGTAGCCAGCAACGGCCATCCATGGTTCTCTCTGATGGGGGTCATTTTCCATAGTAAAACTCCAAAACAACCCTAACGGTAATGGACGTTTCTCAGGGGGCCGAGTTAGCTGAGACACGTGCTAGCCAGCGTTCGAAAGCTCACATCATGGGCTTTCAGAATCTGCAATAAAATTTATGGTGATTTTTGTTGTATCAAAAATAATCGATCGCAAAACATCGATTGATCACGATTTTATCAGTTTTCAGCATCTGACTAAAGTAGCTACCAAGGTAAATGGGATGACCAAATTGAGGTTTTCTGGTACGCCAAATTCATTGGCGACGCCCATTTACAGCTACGATCACTTGATCAATCCATAATCGATATTCGATCGATTATCGATTATTTGCTCTACAGATGACCCAACTACACACACAGGCTATGATGTTAGTGGTTTTCGGGCATGCTGATTTCAACCGTGATGTCGGTTTAGAGCTATCATCGCGTTTTAATTCAATAATCGATATCGATTGATTATCGATTTTTTGCTGTGCAGATAAACAAAACACATAAGCTATAATTTCACTGGTTTTCGGGCATGCCGATTTCAACCATTATGTCGGTTTAGAGCTATCATCACGTTTTAATTCGATAATCGATATCGATTGATTATCGATTTTTTGCTGTGCAGATAAACAAAACACATAAGCTATAATTTCAGTGGTTTTCGGGCATGCCGATTTCAACCATTATGTCAGATTAGAGCTATCATTGCGTTTTAATTCGATAACCGATATCGATTGATTATCGATTTTTTGCTGTGCAAATTAACAAAACACATAAGCTATAATGTCTGTTGTTTTCGGGCATGCCGATTTCAACCATTATGTTGTTTTAGAGCTATTATCGTGGTATAGTTCGACTATCAATATCAATTGATTATCGATTTTTTACTGTGCAAATTATCCAACTACACAGGCTATGTTTTTAGTGGTTTTTGGGGATGCCGATTTAAACCATGATGTCGTTTTTGAGCTATCATCGCAGTATAGTTCGATTATCAATATCGATTGATTGTCAAGTATTGATTGTTTGTGGAATAGATAAAATAATACAACTTACAGCTTATACGTTTTCTTGCATTATGATTGTTGTAGCTAAGCTGGTGTCAGTTTACCCATACTGAATACATCAATCAATATATCGGTATTTAGAATATTTCAACTCTGTTAGAATAGCTGTATTCTAATAGGAAAAAATTAGGCTCGGGAAGTATATGGACGGGCACATACATAAAATGGGTTTCGGTCCAGAATACAAAAAGAAATCAAGACTTCAGAACAAACTATTGTAAACCGAAAACCAGTGACATTATAGCTTATGTGTTTTGTTTATCTGCACAGCAAAAAATCGATAATCAATCGATATCGATTATCGAATTAAAACGCGATGATAGCTCTAAACCGACATCATGGTTGAAATCAGCATGCCCGAAAACCACTGACATTATAGCTTATGTGTTTTGTTTATCTGCACAGCAAAAAATCGATAATCAATCGATATCGATTATCGAATTAAAACGCGATGATAGCTCTAAACCGACATCACGGTTGAAATCAGCATGCCCGAAAACAACTAACATCATAGCCTGTGTAGTTGGGTCATCTGTAGAGCAAAAAATCGATAATCGATCGAATAGCGATTATCTATTGATCAAGTGATCGTAGCTGTAAATGGGCGTCGCCAATGAATTTGGCGTACCAGAAAACCTCAATTTGGTCATCCCATTTACCTTTGTAGCTACTTTAGTCAGATGCTGAAAACTGATAAAATCGTGATCAATCGATATTTTGCGATCGATTATTTTTGATACAACAAAAATCACCATAAATTTTATTGCAGATTCTGAAAGCCCATGATGTGAGCTTTCGAACGCTGGCTAGCACGTGTCTCAGCTAACTCGGCCCCCTGAGAAACGTCCATTACCGTTAGGGGTGTTTTGGAGTTTTACTATGGAAAATGACCCCCATCAGAGAGAACCATGGATGGCCATTGCTGGCTACCCAGAGGGAGTTGGGCGGAACTGTTTTAGGGTTTTACTTTGGGGCCATAGGGATGTCCAACGCACACCATGCCGGCCGATTCCGCCGACCCCCCACTTAACATGTCTGCCCGATCTCGGTTGGCAATGACAATTAAGTAGACAATTGAACGACAATGTAAGACAGACTTACTTCTCTGATTTGAAAGATTCTCTCAATTTCATCGGCTGCTCTATGCGGGGTCCAGCTTTGGTTTTGGCCAGTTGGCAATGGCAATGGCAGCACTTGACTGTGTTCATCTAGGACATGGGAGAGTTTTACATTTCCTTCTGTTTGGAAACAAGCGCTGTACGTACATACAGTAGGTAAATTATCTAATTAAACACCCTTCTACAAATAATAATAGCCCCCTTTTTAGAATATACAGGGTGTGCCAAAAAAAAACAACCCAGCAGATTTTTCGCTGTAGCAACCGCAAACCTCAACCGATTTGAATAAATCCTTTTTTAGATGAAAGATAAATAAATTCTTAAAAGATTGCTGAAATTTTCATTAATGTAGTCTGCTTAGTTCCTGAGATATTGGCTCTCAAAGTCAAAACAATGATTTTGGCAGTGAACAAGAGCGATTTTCTATTATTCCACTGCACTTCGTAATAAATCGGATTCCTGCTACTGCTAAGGGCTCTTGGAGCGCTTTACAGGTGACACAGAAACTCGGTTTATTTCAACACTAAAGTATCATTAGCCCCAGCAGTAGGAATCTGCTTTATTATGAAATGCAATGGAATAAATCTTGTTCTTTGCCAAAATCTGTTTCAATCTAGAAGGCAAATATCTCAAGAACTAAACTGTGAATCTCAATAAAAATTGCATAAATCTTTGAAGAATTTACCAGTCTTTCATTCAAAAGAGGGTTCATTCAAATCGGTTCAGATTCGTGGTTGCAAAAGTAAAAAATCTGCTGGGTTGTTCTTTATCACTCTTGTTCATTGCCAAAATCTCTGTTTTGACTTTGAGGACCAATATCTCAGGAACTAAGCAGGCTATCGTAATAAACGGTACATCACTCTTTCAAGAATTTATTTATCTTTCATTTAAAAAAGGATTCATTCAAATCGGTTGATATTTGCGGTTGCTACAGCAAAAACTCTGCTGGGTTGTTTTTTTTGGCACACCCTGTAGAAATACATTCCTGATTTCTGTACCAAGAACGGTTAGCTTTAGACGGAGAACGAGTTTAGTTAGTAAAAGACCAAACCAGCTTCACGATGGAATATGTCCAAAACCATACATTTAACGGGGGGGCCTGCCCCCACCCTCCTTTGGCCACACCCCCAATTTGGGTACACCCCCCCCCCCCCCGTGACTTTTTCACCGACCCCCCCCCCCCCTCCGATTTTTCTGGCAAGTAAATTTTCGAGAAAATTTTTGCAATTTTTTACACTTTCACACACAAAAATTGCCAAAATCGCCTGCAGAACAGCACTTTTTAGCTGTATTTCAGCCCAAATTAGCGATTTTTGGCAATTTTTAGCCAAAAATTGCGATTTTTCTCAATTTTTTTGCGTTTTTTAGTGCCCACCCCCCCCCCTCCCCCAAAATTTTGGCTCAGATCCCCCCGGCCGGCGCCAGACCCCCCCCAACCCCCTCCCCCCATCGGCGGATGACCTGTTACATGTATGCCCAAAACTATAACAATTACCTACTAAGAGTGTAAAATTCTGGATTGCTTAGTGTAAAATTCTGGATTGCTTTGTGTAAAATTCTGGATTGCTTGTCAGAAAGCAATCCAGAATTATATACTTTTACATATTCAGTAGGTATTTGTTTTTGATTTTTTATTGAAACAGTATATTTCCGAAGAAACAGGGCGACAGTCGCCCTTTCGGGCCCTTTAATATGTCAACGCCTAGTGTTACACGTACCTGTCACACGTACATGTAGTTAAAACGGCAATTTATTTGCAGCTTTAGTTTGAGCATATGGATCGTTTAGTTCGGTCTGATTTGAAGGAGCACGCAATGACCGATCGATTAGCTTGTCAACGGTCAAGAACAAGCTACTGAGTAGGCTAGTGTAAACGTTTAAAGTGAATAAGTTCAGCACACTGCGATTTTCTCCTGCTTTTTTTCAGTAATTCTTAGTTTTTCAAGGAATTTCGTTTAAATTCGGAACGAAAATGTACGCTGAGGTTCCCAGAAAGCACGGGGTGCCTCCAGCAACCTTTATATAAAATCTGAATGCTATACTTTAAGAAGATGTACCAAGAGAAACCCAGGTCTACGAGCTAGTGAAGCTTTTTCGAAGCAGCTCCATTGCAGTTGAGAGAATGTCTCGAAGTGCACTTAGCAATCAGCTATCGAATAATGCTTGCTGGAGGTGCGTCCAGCTTTGTGCAAAACTTAGCACGCACTTCCCATTCCGAATTTGAGGCAAAATCCATTAAAAACTTAGAAAACAGGAGAAAATCTCAGCACACTACTGACTTTTGAAACTTTTACTGTACCCGACTCAGTGGTTTTGTCCGGCGACCAACCATTCGATCGGCCATTGCGCGCTCTTTGAAATGAGATCGGAAATTAAATTATCCACCAGCTCAAACTGAAATTGGAAATGAATTTCTGTTTATTAACAACCTATATATAAATCCTTTTTCAAGTACTAAACTCACTCTGAAAGAAAAAAGCGCTCAGCAGATTCTTACCACTTGACAGACTCACTTTGGCTGGGAAATTTTCGTCATAAAAAAGTATTGGATTGTCATAAAATGATACAATTTCTTTTTACAGCTATTTCCACAAATTCCGACCAAATATGCTGAGTTGATTGAACCAATACTGAAAAGTTGAAGAATATGTAATATCGGGTAATTTCAACGCCTATTATTCAATTTTACATATGTACCATTGTTGAATGTCTTAGCATTGGGTACTGTTATTTTACTATAGTATAGTAAAACAAAAATTAGTAATACTAGTGGTATTTTACTAGTAGTAAAATAATAGTAAAAAGTAAAATTATGAGCCAATAGAAAAGTAAAAATTAAATTATATTACCAAACGGGGTCAATTATATTACTATTTTACTAGTTTTCCGTGAATTTTAGCCAAAATCTTGATCAATTTTGCACTAAAAGATGTGTGGCTGCAACTTCGTAAGTCAGATTTTACACATTTTGCCTCTAAACTTCTGGAAAACCTCGTATCACGATTAAATCCAGCAACTATTTGGCACCAACATCGGTCAGTTATAAGATCTTGGCGTCATTGATGCGAAATTGGACCTTATGACTAGTAAATTCATAGTAAAATAGTAGTAAAATGAGTAAAATTATTAGTAAAACAAAAATTAGTAAAATCGGAGGTGCTTGATAGTAAAACAAAAATAAAAATTAAATTGAAGAATTTGTAGTAAATTTAGTAAATAGTAAAATAAAAATCCACTAGTAAAATAACAGTAGCATAGGGTCACCACTGATGCACCCAAAATCCCCACTATTTTGACACTCATGTTCTAAACTTCAGCTTATTTGGTCAAAATCTGCCGAAATGGCGGAAAAATGAAATGTTGTAACTTTTGGGACCACCTATAGAGTAAGCTACGTACCCTGGGCATTGACCACAGACCTCTCTTCAGCTGCGTTCGGTTCCTTACTCGGCTTCGAAAGGTCTAGCTCATCTCTTAACAAAGCACTTTTCAATTGGTAAGCTAAAATGGGTGAGGTGGTGAGTAAAGCATACCTGTTTTCAATTTGAGGCACGGTCTCAAGTTCCCTGGGCTTCTGGCTTGGGGGAGGTTTCGCTGCAAGATTGACAAACTATGTACATACAGTAGTACTGTACAGTAGTACAGTAGTACTGTACATACAAAATTCAGAATATTTGTTACGGTTTCTGCACATGCACAATCCCCGAAATTCATGTACATACTGAAGGAATGCGTGATTCGGAGTGTTTGTATTGGAAAGTTATCAATATATGTACTGTACAAGTGCACGTACTTAGTCGGATAAGGCAAATTAATTTACACTCTATACCTTAATAAAAGCAAACCAGGAACGAAATTACTTATTAGGTAGCTCGAATTTTGCGATTGATTGGCACGAATATTTCAGGAGCTGCACGCAGCGGAAGCAGTAATAAGTGGCTAGCTAACAAAACAAACAGTAACTCTAGATTAGGACAAGTTAGGTCGTAAATAAAAGCCAAACTTACTATTGATCGTTGACCTCGGCTCTAGATAACTACTCTGTTCGACTGGTTCTGGTCCTAAAATCGGAGAAAGTTCAAATCCTTTCAACCGACATGTGTTATTCATGTACTGCATACATGTACTAGGGGGGTTTGGGGGGGTTACCCCCCTGCTGGAAAGGCCAAACTCCCCCCCGAGACAGGTTAAGGGACCGCTCCCCCCGACCAAAAAATACAAGTGGTGGTAGTGGCTCCAGTATTAACAAACTGGGTCAGAAATCACTATTTTTTAGCCTAAAATTCACTTGAAAAGCCTTTGAAAACCGAATTTGGCGTTTCCACTGCTGATATTTAAGAAAAATCGGTGTTTTTGGAAGCTCTTTTTGTCATTTTTTGCTTGTTTTTAGCTTTAAAACGCTATTTGGCAGCTTAAAATAGCGATTTTTAGCGTCCTTACTGAAAAAAACGTGCTAAAAACGCATTTCCAGGCGTTTTGGAGCTTTTTGAAATTTGGGACCCCCCACCTGGGCGAAACCCCCCCTCGACCCCCCACCTGAGGAAAAAACCCCCCTACCCCCCTCCCCCCAGGTCGGCCCGGAGCTGTTACATGTATGATGTACTGTATGTCATGTGCTATTCATGTACTGTATGTACCTTGCAGGAAAACTTTCTCCGAGCTAGGTGTCTTGGATATGGTTGCGTAGTACGGCTCCAGACCTTCTGTGCCCAGTAATTGCAGATCGTCCAACCTAAATAGCAAGTCGTGTAACAATGGGTCTGCCCCCACCCAACTTAGGCCAGACCCCTGAGCTCGACCTTCCGATTTCTGTGCTTTCAGCAAATTTTTACAATTTCTTTTAGAATTGCAGACTTTAAAATTGCTAAAATCGTCTGTAAAACAGCACTTTTTAACCGTATTTTGCCAAAATTAGCAACTTCCGCCGATCTTTAGTGCGAAATTGAGATTTTTTACGATTTGTTGAGCGTTTTTTAGTACCCAACCCCAGGGGGTTACACCGCTCCCCTAGAATTAAACTGCTTGTTTTCACGATTTCTGAGTAAAAATGCAATTTTCCAATCCATATTACTGTTTCTGCCACGTAAATGTGAGTGGTTGGTCAAAGTTTTCATTCTTCTGACTTTTCTGTCAGTGAAAACGATTGAAAATGAGCAAAAAATAAACGTAGACCTGCTTTATAGCTACCATAAGTTGAAAATTTAGGACACCCATGACATAAAACCTGTCTCCAGTTAGTGTACCCGGGCAGACATGGGCTAGCATTTCGGCTGAGGAGGGGTAGAATTTTCAATTCCTGAGCGGGGAGCTGAGGAGGGGTAGGAGCGCCTGAGGGGGAGCTGAGGGGGGTGGTAAGCCAAACAGTCCGATTTTTGGGCTTATTTTTCATTAAAATAAGCTAAAATAAGCTATTCTGAGCTCACACTTTACACCTAATCCAGGCATATTTTTATTACAATTTTCTATACAAAATTTTTCCAAAAAATTCCTGAGGGGGGTAGCGGCCGGCTGAGGGGGGTAGGTCAGAGCCTGAGGGGGGCCAACCCCCCTCAGCCGCCCTTTGCCCATGTCTGTACCCGGGTACACAATCCAGCACTAAGTGCCAGTTAGTGTACCCTAGCTACATATCTGAAGGGGTACCCTGTGTAGCACTCTCCGGTACGTAGACGCTTGCATAGCGTCCAATATGTGTGTAGCTGTGTATGGATTGGCTTAATAATAGTAGCCGGTTTGCGAGCGGAAGGTGGCGGCGGAAATTTACATTAAATGCATGTTTAAGTCAACTATATATAAAGGTGTGGGCCCGGACCAAATGGCATGCGTAATGAAGCAGTTGACAAATTGGCGCCAAATTAGCTGTCGCTTTATTAGCTAGGTTCTAGGCTTAGGCTAATAGGTTTAAGTGCTTGGGCACTAATATCATGTCATATATAGGTGCGCCTTTATGCGCCCCTTCATTCAGCCTTGCCACGGCCGAAGAAAATGCCCTTAGATGGATGAGCCAGCCGGCAGCTTCGCCGGAAACAAAGACCTCAGACAGAACCGACGGTTCCAACGGTCCAAACACCAGGCGGTGAGCTTGTTTCGACAAAATGTGCTCTGGAAATTATTCTATTTTCCCACCAAAACGGGTCTACCAAAAGATTGGGGCAATTTGTAGAAGGTCTAATTTCTAAAGGCTTGCTCAGTCGGAATTTGGTCTGTAATCAAACAGGTAGCTAAGTGCCTGACTTAATCTAGGGGAAGCCGGTTTGACAATGTGTCATAAGTTATCCCGGCAGTTTAACTGACGGATTAAGCTGACAGCCGGCAGGCACTGTTATCATGTTCTGTTTGTTGGCGGTTTCATTTTCCTGCCACCCATGTCAGTGCCTTTGTGTATGCCTCCCAAATATACCTATGTTCACTGCAATTGATGCTCTGTCCTGTTCCTCACTCTCCTCCAACAACTCCGCTCCTCATCTGTCACGTCAGATAGCGCGCAAGAAGAACACTATTAAGGTGCCTAACGATTATTTAATAAAGCTTAATGGAGCTTTTTTCCTCGGCCAGTAAGTCTATGTGACGTTATAGTATGTGTGTCTGCACGAAATGGAATGTTCTATGGTAATAAATAACTTATTTTCTAAGAAATTCTTTCTACTTCTAATGATATCGGAGGGTGACCTGTACGTAGTAGGGGTTTTGGGGGTACTCCCAGCAAGATAGCCCCCCAGCCAGTTTAGGAACCCTTTACCGGAGAATGCTGCGGGTGCACTAATTGGCATTTAGGATTTTCGCCAACAAAAAAACGAACTCCAAATTGTGCATCGGGTACACTAATCCCAATTTTGCAAATTCAGTCAGAAGGAGCTCCGTTTTATTTAATTTAGCAGTTGATATGCTAGGAGCTCCTCAGATTTCAAGATTGCGCTCAAACTCTGCCTGGAATTCGTTCGAATGAAGAGTTTTATACTCTAATTTCAACATCTGGAGCGCACTGGAAACTGAATTTTAGCATAAGGAACCTGAATAACTATATACAGGGTGTGCCAAAAAAAACAACCCAGCAGATTTTTTGCTGTAGCAACCGCAAATCGCAACGGATTTGAATGAATCTTTTTTTAAATAAAAGATAAATAAATTCTTGAAAGACCGATGAATCGCTGATTAAGATAGCCTGCTTAGTTCCTGAGATATTTGCCCTCAAAGTCAAAACAGAGATTTTGGCAGTGAACAAGAGTGATAAACACAACCCAGCAGATTTTTTACTTTTGCAACCATGAATCTTAATCGATTTGAATTAATCCTTTTTTGAATGAAAGATTGATAAATTCTTCAAAGATTGGTGTAATTTTTATTGAGATTCACTGCTTAGTTCTTGAGATATTTGCCCTCAAAGTCGAAACAGATTTTGGCAAAGAACAAGAGCGATTCCGTTGCACTTCATAATAAAGCAAACTCCTACTGCTGGTGGCTAATGGCTCTTTACTGTTGAAGTGAACCGAGTTTATATGTCACCAGTTAAGCCTCCAATAGCCCTCAGCAGTAGCAGGAATCCGTTTTATTACGAAGTGCAGAATAATAAAAAAATCACTCTTGCTCACTGCCAAAATCATTGTTTTGATTTTGAGAGTGAATATCTCAGGAACTAAGCAGAGTAAATTAATAAACGTTACATCAATCTTTTAAGAATTTATTTATCTTTCATTTAAAAAAGGATTCATTCAAATCGGTTGAGATTTGCGGTTGCTACAGCGAAAAATCTGCTGGGTTGTTTTTTTTGGCACACCCTGTATATACAGTATACATATAAGAGAAACTTCAATTTAAGCTCAATTATATGATACATGTCATTTAGATTCCAGAAAACGCACCAAGTGCAAATTTGTGTACCCAGGGTATTTGGAGGGGTACACTATCCGGTTGACACAGACCACTCCTGTGCATGTCTAGAAAAACCCAGAGTCTAGTCCACGGCAGATGTCCTTCTCCTTACGTCTAGTTCAAGATATGCGGGCACACCTTAGACATCGTGAAATTTCATTTTTTGGGTCAATGTCAGAACGACCAGGAGAGAGCGCAAAGCGATGCCGTTGCAAAACAATAGACACAGATGGGGTATCTCTCAGAATAACAGTGCGGAATCGTGATTGCATGTGAAATAAAACCTACCATCTAAACATACATGTAACAGGGGGGGGTCTGGGGGGGGGTCTGCCCCCCACCCGAATTCGGCCAGACCCCCCCGGGATGGGGACCCCCCCCCCCCCGAGACGATTTCACCAACCCCCCCCCCCCTCCGATTTTTCTGTCAAGTAAATTTTCGAGCAAATTTTTGCAATTTTTTACAATTTCACACACAAAAATTGCCAAAATCGCCTGCAAAACAGCACTTTTTAGCTGTATTTCAGCCCAAATTAGCGATTTTTGGCAATTTTTAGCCAAAAAATTGCGATTTTTTCGATTTTTGAGCGTTTTTTAGTGCCCACCCCCCTCCCCCAAAATTTTGGCTCAGACCCCCCCCCGGCCGGCGCCAGACCCCCCCCAACCCCCCTCCCCCATCGGCGGGTGACCTGTTACATGTATGCATCTAAACCTACCATGTCTACGTTTTAGACATAAAACCCGATGTCCTTCTAGACATACTTTTTTTTCCCTAGACGTCAGATGTCTTGAATCCGGTATGTCGGGACCATAGGAGCAAAAGCTCCTAGGTCTGTGTCAACCGGCTATTCAGCACCTTCAGGTACCCCATAATACATACAAATATGTGCTGTTTGAGTAGATCCGCTCCAGTCCAGTACTAACAAACTGGCTCAGAAATCACCTTTTTGGTAACGATTCCGATGTTGGGTTATCGTCAATAAATGTTGCTATTCAAGAAACTCGTCCATACTAGGTGTTTAGACGCCTATTTTGTGATTCTATGCTTGTGTTTAGCTCCTAAAAGAAATTTGGCGGCGTAAGATTGCAATTAGTTTCAATTAAAACATGCAGGGCGTTATTGGAGCTTTTTAAAAGTTTCAAGCCCCTCCCTTGGCGCAACCCATTTCTCGTCCACCCGTCAGGCACAACCCCTCTCCCGGCCCGCACCTGCCTGCGAGATATGTACATACGGTAGTGAGTGATGCTTTGATTCTTACCTTCGCTCAAGCATTTTAGCTGTCAGTTCGGTCTGAGTGACGTCTTCCTTCAGCACAATTCTCGTAGTTTTGGTGGTTTTGAGAATGGGGGGCGGTAGAGCTTGGCGATTGTTTCTGTCCGCTACTTCCCTCCCCACCTCTGTCACAGAGGGCGCTGGCTTCTGGATGGCGCCCACCGATTGCTCGAGCGCGCGGCCGCATGTGTTGTAATAGGCGCATAAGGAAAACCAGCCGCACAAAAGTACAGAAAGTACGCCACCGATTACTGCAAACACGATCCAGTAGCGGCTCGGTGCCACGCTACCGGGGGGTTGGTAGGCTGAAGGAAAATTAAGTAATTGCAGAGTGGAAATGTAAGCGAATGTACCTGAATACTTTATGACTGGATAGCCAATGTATTTTGTTAGTTCGCCTAGTGGTACTAGGGACAAATCGGAGAGAACCACCTTTGGGTTGACCGGCCAACCTTGGTAAAGCACCGCGTAAACCACCTTAACCCTTTGAGTGCGCGCATCACGGGTTATGTTCAGAATCTGAAAGGCCCCAGCTGGTTATAGTGTGCACTATTATGCGTGCGTACACTAGGTAAACCCCCTCCCTCTAGAACGCCATAATACACCACCCTAGCCTTATCCCCAGAAGGGAATTTTATTAAAACAAAATTAGCGATTTTAACTTTTTTACCTTTTCGGGCTTTCCGGACGTCTCCGGCTACTGTTGTTTGGGTATGGGATTTTCAGGAATCGGTTCGGTATGGGTAGGTATTTTTCGGCATACCCAGGAATCGGTTCGGTATGGGTAGGTATTTTTCGGCATACCCAGGAATCGGTTCGGTATGGGTAGGTATTTTTCGGCATACCCAGGAATCGGTTCGGTATGGGTAGGTATTCGCAAAAATACCGGTATACCGGTATTTATTCGGTATTTGCTGAAAATATTTTACACAGTAAAATCACTGAATTTCCTATTTACAAAGCCATGGATTTAGTCATTTCCAAGGTCAGATGCTAGAAAATTCATCAAAAGCAATGGAATATGTATTTACAGTTTTTAGGAACTTTTTAAAATTATTATTTAGCTTTACTAGAGCGAAAATCGTTTCTATAAATGGTTTTGGCTGAGAGAAATGCTTCCATTGTACTGTAGTTTTAAGGCCTGCTAGTGTATAATATGGAGATCTTAACGAGCAGTGACAAAATGCGGGACTATTTTGTTGATTCTGAATGTACTGTACATGGAGACTTGATTATGAAATAGCAGTGTGAAGTTAAGCCAAAACTAGACCAAACGCTTTCTAATGACAAAGCAAGTTTGGGACAGGGAGTAGGTCACAAACTAAAACTCCTTCAAATTCGATGTTTTGGAAGGATATCGTAATAAAATGTGTTTCTGCATGCAGCAAAAATGGAACATTACAAGGAAAACATAGTGATGACAGGGAATTTTCAATAAAAATTGCATTAGGCTGGACAAAAATACCGATTCCTAAATACCTGGGTATTTCGAAAATAATCGGTATACTCGGTATGGGTATTTATTAAAATACCTGGAATGGGTAGGTATTTATTGGGTAGGTATTCCCAAAAATACCCATTTTTCGGTATGGGTTCGGTATACCCAATCAACAGTATCTCCGGCCCGTGTATGGCATACATGTAACAGGGTCTGCCCCCACCCTACTTAGGCCAGAGCCCCCCGGGATGGGGACCGCGAGACAATTTTTCCAACCCCCCTCCGGATTTTCTGACGAAATTTTTCCGATTTTTTGCAATTTCAGACACAAAAATTGCCGAAATCGCCAAAACAGCACTTTTTAGCTGTATTCAGCCAAAATTAGCGATTTTTGACGATTTTTAGCTCAAAAATTGCGATTCTTCCGATTTTTGAGCGCTTTTAGTACCCAGCCCCTTCCAGAATTTGGGCTCAGACCCTCCCGGCCGGCGCCAGACGCCAGTCACAAGCCTCCCCACCACTTCGGCGGATGACCTAGTACAATGTATATGTATGGTGTAAATGAGATGAAAATCCAAATTTGTTTCTTTAAAAACCATATTCCAAAATAACCTAAGCCAGTTTGTAGTCGAATGTATGCAGAGCAGAGAACCGGCATAACAGAAATTTATTGGAAAAAGTTAATGAAATTATACAAAATTAGACTCCACTAAAAATCGAAAGGGCGGTAGGAAAGAGCCTCTTTAGGTTCCTATTGAATCTGCAACGCCTGAAACTTTTAGTTAGGTGCTCGGGGATTTCGAAAACGCGATTAATTGCCACTCTGAGCATAAATTTAACAGAAATTAACAGTTTAGCAGTATAAAGAGGCCAGAGCGAGAAAAATTGAAAAAATAGCCTTAAAACGCATTTAAAAGACAATTCTGAGCATAAATGGAAAGCGGTGTACATTATTACTCGCTTATTACATTTTTGACTGATTTTTCTTCCAACTTTCACACCTCGAAGGGGTGTCTACCCACCCTACACCCATACGATAAGCGACAGTCCCTCCAAAACCATTTTTGCCCCTCCAATTTTTCTCTGAAGCAATTCCATGCAATTTTTTTCCAAATTCAAGCAAAAGTTGCTAAAATTGGCTGCCCAGAATTAGAGTTCAAAGCCCCAACCAGGTATCCGTTCGGTGGATGACCTGTTGTATGTATGCGGGGGGCAACCAACGAGTGCATGTATAGTAATGGGAATACTCTAGGGCCGTCTATGCATGCGTGTGTGTGGTTTCAATTAGAATGCGTGATGAGTGTAGTGTCTTCCAATCAATGGACTGGTCCATGGTCAGTGGGGGAGGGCAACCCGAGTAGGCAGTAGCAATCAGCCTGGTCCGACCGATCCGATGGCCATCTAAGGCGCAGCCGATCGATTGGGAGGGTCGGTTGACAACAGACCACTAACTAGTCTGGGCAGCATTTCCTTCCTGCGGCCAGACATCAAGTCCACATAAATGAGTCCAAAATTAACTTATGCCAAGGCGGCACCGGCCAATGGCCTGGTGGCGCCGCTGTCGGAGACCCGCCCCCTGGGAGGAGCCGACATCGATTGGCCGGGCTCGCCTCGCTATCAGTTAATGGACTGGCACCCTTACTTGCACAGATAAGGCGGCGGTGGACCCTTGCTCCTGGTCAACTGCCCCGTAACGCCGGGCCTGCTGCCTCTGGAAGGCAACGACCACGGCGCGCCGCAGGTTCTTCTGGAGTTTGGAGCTAAATTGCGCTCTGGCAACGTTCTCCCAGCGCGGGACTTGCAGCTCTGAAAGGAAACGAGGAGATCTTTCAAGCAAGTAAGAGCCGCGGCCCCAAGGTATCGATCAAGACGGGCAGATTTGCACCCCGGACCCATCGGTTTTTGTTTCGGCGCAAACTAGACTAATTCGCTAAACCGACATAGCTATTGATAGAGTCTGCTCTGGTGCTTCTCCGAGCGTCGTCTGCAGCTGAGGCTTAGTCTAAGAGGTAAGCTGTGTCTGATCAGAGCTTCTTCTCAACAGAAACCTAGTGAACTTTTGTCACAAATCTCTGCACCTGGTATCGATTCAAAGCCTCATTTAGTATCAGTTATCACAGTCAGCCACTTAACGCCGTTTATGGTACCGGTACCTAGGGTAGTGTCACCACAGTCACCGAACGTGGGGCACCATATATGGTACCACTACCTTAAGTACCGGCACCTTATATGGTGTCGGTACCATAAACGGCGTTAAGTGCCTGACTGTATCAGCCTTCCCTAGATGATAAGCAGATCTGTTCTGTTCTCTTGGCGTTTGTTCTTCTTGTTAGACGTACCTGTTTGCAGCCAGAAACGCTGGCTAAGCCTGGTAGTATCTGATTGGTTGGTTAATGAGCTGTAGTGATTGGGAGTCTCCTCCAGTGAGTCTGGTTCTGCAAGAATTGGCCACCAAATTGACCATCTCAGAGCCGATAAGAGCGCAGGCTTTACCTCCAGTTTGGCAGTAGACCAGCCGCACAGCCAAAACCAAAAGACAAGCGCGCATTTTTTTTGCCCTTCCCTCAGAGCGCCGTTGCCTGGCAACCGATAACACTTGTCGACAAGCTACCTGCCGATCAACTGGACTACGGTAGAGATCGGCTTTAATTAACTAATCATTATTGATACTGCAACAAGCGGCCGTTTAGCTAAGAATGCACTGGTGCATGCGTGTATTGAGAATAAGGGCGCGCCGCAGGCCCATAAGTCTTGGGTGGTCCGGCCCTAATTGTAGCACTATTATGTGCTAGTCATTTATCAGATTTAAGTGCGCCAGCACTTGAGGCAGGGAGTCTACTGCGGTCTCGTGTGTGGCTCGCATAGTCAGCGGTGTTTGGGAGCGTCAGTCTGTTTTCTAATTAGATGAGGACACACAGATGACTGCAGAAACACACTGGCGGGTGCGACGGATCGCCCCTGTGATGGACAAAGACTTGTATTAGGCTTTTTATTATTGGACAAGCCCGAAGAGAATTTCGGTTGCGATCCTGACGTGATTAAAGTGCGCTTATTGCGTGAGCCAATTTTGAGTGTGCCCTCCACACTATAGACTCGAGCCCCTACGGCCACCCGCCCGGCGTATACGCTAATTTTTCCGCGGCTTGCACTGGCTCTGGTTGTGTTGCAAGATCTAGCAGGTACGTTGCACGCCCATTCTCCGAGGCTCTCGGTAATTTGAGATGCGCCGTGCAAGATTGCCTGCTCGCTAATTCGGCCTAGCCTAAGGAGCAATAGCTGAGAATTCTGATCTAAAAGCCCTCACCAACGGGCTATCGGATGGCGATTTGTAGCCAAATGTGGGCCTGCCTCTGGTTTCGACCCAAGCGCAGGCGCCCATTAGGCTGCTGCTGCTGCCTGCCGGCGTCGGCGGTGGCCTGGGCCGCTCGTCCATCTAGCAAGTAAGTCTGACAATCAGGCAAGATTTTCTCACCATTTTTGCCGGACTGGCGCATCGATTTTGCTCCCCTCTTGCTGTCTCATCTTTGGAGATGGTTTTAGCTCCGCCCTTTTGACCCATTTCACACTGTCTCTAACCGCTCGCACCTTTGTGGGGCATCTGTTCCGTCTTTCTGACCTACTTTAAACTGTTTTGTTGTTCACTAGCTCCGCCCATTTGACCTACTTTTAACTCAGACCTGTCAGACCTGGCTAATCACACATCACTAGCCCAACCCATCTGGCCTACTTTACACTCAGCAGCAGCACTAGAGCTCTGCAGGTTAAAACAAGCCCACTCTGAACTCGTTGGAACTTGCAATATGTTAGCCCCTCCCATCTGACTAAGCTGATTGGCAGGCAGTTGGCTAGCCCCGCCCTTCTGACCCAGTTCACACAGACTAGCACTGGTTAGTGTAAAGTAGGTATTGTTGGGTGTTGTGTTGTGTTGTGTCAGTTAGAAGGCTGATTGAGCATGTGCCAGTCTAATTCTATCAGCAGTTCGTTGGCAGTTATTATAAGATTGGTCTCTTCTTGGTGTGGCGGCGGGCACGAGTGGCCATTGCCAGTTTATCGAATTTTGCTAACGAGTGCCAAGAATCGCTCCCTGATGATGCGCGGTGCCGATTCGGCCCGGCTCCTCAGGGAGCGGCATTGGTATGGCCCCCATAAACATGACCATAATCGGTTAGTGACTAACGACCAGCCATTGCACTGACTTTTGCCGGACTTCGCTCCCCTGACACCACACTTTAGCACTTGCCAATAGTTGCAAACTTTGTCAACTGACCTCTGCGATCGTTTTTTCTCCTCAGTGACTCCACCCATCTGACCCAGTTTGCCCATTTTAAACTGTCCTACGAACACTTGAGTTGTGGACTTGTCCGATCCCTACATCTTTTCTGCAGCATCGATCCACATTATATACTTGATAGAAGAGTGACGTAGGTTGGTGTGGAGATGCGAAATAATTCCATGTTTCGAATGTATGAGAGATGAGAATATATTGCCAATCGATTGAACGAAGATTGGCCGAGCTAATTCATAGGCAATCGTGGAATTGCGTGTTTGGCCTAGGGCAGAACGCATTTAAATGCATATTTATTGGGGGCTGTGCAGTGCAAAGCTTGCCTTAGGCTTTTACCTAAACCGCTTCAGCGTCGCTGCTCTCAAGAACCGTGTTTGAGCTTTCAATCAAGCGCTCATTTGCGTCAGTTTGTGCCCAAAATTGGTTCAATTGCTGCTCTGGTCTCCAGTGGGGGTAGAAAAAACTCTCGCCGACTCGCAACCATTATCCCAACCGCGTACCTTCTTCATGGTAAATCTACGTAACCATAACTGCCTGGGCCTATTCTAGCAAGCCTTATATGACAATGCATGCACAACCAATTGTTAGACTAGACTAAAATAGTCCGCTTAATAACATTGTTGGCGAAGGATGATATTTTGAACAAAAATATCCAACGTTTGGTGCAATGCCCGTACAAGGGCCGGAGCACTGGGGGACACCCTCATCCTCGTTTCCTGAGGCCCTCCTCACTGACAATTTTTAAAAAAATCGGCACATTTGCTGGGAATAATACACTAATACTGTAAAAAAAATTAACCGTTTTTATGTAGTTTGATATCTAATCTTCAAAATCTGCTTCCGAAGCTCTTCAAAAATTTACACATTCCCTTCCTTCGCAAAATCCAGTTGTATACACAAAGGAAGTGTCCTTTTCGAGTATCGGCCTTTGAAAGTCAGTGGAGTGATGACGTTTTTTAATAAATTGCCTCAAATGGCCTAATTTAGCGCGCTCAAAGTCAGTGATTATCCAAGCAAATTGCGGCCATTTTTCCCAATTTCGGCTCGGTTCAGGTGACGGCTTCCGGCCGCCGTTGACTTTTGTGAGTGGGCGCCGGCGCTTTTAGCTTAGCCGACAGCACACCCTGCTCCTACATGTATGTCTCTCTCTGTCTCCTTCCTTCCTCCGTTTCGAGGTAGGTACAGTATTCACTAGAGATCCACCGATTTGTCTGCTAGAGTGGCCCGAATTTACTAAACAACTGTTAAGACAGAAAGTGTTTCTGCCTATTTTCTGGCGTTTTCGTTACAGTTCTTGACAAACTGTATGTTAATGGTCTTTTCACTCATGTGTTTTAGATAAATTAGAGAACTTTCGGACTGTTTTCTGACTTGAAAAATAACGAAAAAACCTTGTACAAATTGACAAGGCGCACAGCTTCTGATACTGTATGCGTTCTTTTGTATCATTCACTTCCTTGATCATTGTTTTTTTGCTTTGGTATTTACCTAACTGGCTTGTGTTGTGTTTCATAAAACTCTCTACTAAGTTCTGTCTGTTGTCCAAGAACACGACAGAGCTTCTTTGGCGACGCAGGTGCTACTTTCGACTCTACGCAGCAACGCTGACTCAACAGCGGTGTGTTCAACTCAGTACGAGCGACTGAAGTCAGTGAGTGACATTCCGGCTGTGTTAAGTCAGCGCCCAGCGTGCTCACGATGTCAGACAAAGGCGAACTGTTGCAACTGCTACAGCAACAACAAGAGCAGACACTGCTGATACATCAACAGCAACAACAACAAGTGCAGATGATGCAGCAACAACTACAACTACTCACCACAGCTTTGTTGGACAATGGTGCGGATATCACACCTACGCAGAGTACGAAAACGCTCAGTGTGACTATTCCAAACTTCGAAGCATTTGATTCAACAGCAGAGTTGTGGACGGACTACTGGTCGCGATTCATAACGTTTCTTGGTGCTCATTCAGTTCCCCTGGAGAAGAGAGCACAAGTTTTCCTGACCAACCAGAGTTCTGTCGTGTACAAGTTGTTGTCCAATCTCGCATCACAGCAGAAACCGCCCAAAGACATCAACTATCTGACCATCGATGACATATCAAAGTTCATGTTGGACCAATTTCATCCCAAGCGATTCACTGTGCGAGAAAGATTCAGATTTTGGAGTGGCATGCAGCGAAAGCCAGGTGAGACTGTTCATGAACTAGCAGCTAGAATTCGGCAAGACGCAGTCACCTGTGACTTCGGCTCAATCAAAGACCCACTGGATGAGGCGATGCGTACTCGTTTCATCTGCTCAGTCAACAACGAAGCAGTGCTCAAGGCATTGTTCAAGATCAAAGATGATGAGCTCTCATTCGCGCGTGCTATTGAGGTTGCCATCGAAACTGAAGATGCAGCTCGTGTGGCGAAGGAAACAGTTTATGGGCCACCAGCAAATTCAGTGCACAAGATGCAAGGCCGGCCCAGAGACAAACAGTCATCATCCAAGACAAAGCGGCAGCCTATGCAGTTCAGCACAAAGGCACCTAAACAATCGAACTCCAAATGCTATGGTTGTGGCAAGGCGCACAAAAGGTCTGAATGTCCACACAAAAACAGTACCTGCCACTACTGCAACAAGACCGGCCATATTCAAACTGTCTGTCTCCAGAAACTCAATTCTAAGCCGGTGCAGCACATCGTAGAGATGCTGAACACAGTGAAGATGGTCAAGTCCAGTCCAGAGCTTCAAGTACCTGTACAGATCAACAACGCCTCACTCTTGTTAGAAGCAGATACTGGTGCAGGTGACAGCTTCATTTCAAAGGACAACTGGATCAAAATCGGCAAACCTGAACTAGAAGCTATCGATGGCAAGTTCGAGTCAGCATCAAAACACACTCTGCCAGTGTTAGGCACGTTTCGTGCACTTACAAGTCCTCAGACAGCCAGCTCAGCCAAACCAACTGCTGCCAAGGAGCTCAAGTTTATCGTCTCAGCAGTGCCAAGACTAAACTTGCTTGGGCGTGTTGGAATCAAGGAACTGGGAATTTCTATCGATGCACTTCTGGGCACTTCTGATGCAGCTGGTTCAAACAGGATGGTGTCTTCAATCCATGAGAACACCGTTGACCAATCACTGCGAGATGCATGTCAGCAGTTGTGCAAAGAGTTTCCAAACCTTTTCAAACCTGAGCTGGGACGTCTCAAAGATTTTGAGTTGGAGGTCAAGTTCAAACCAGATGCACAACCGGTCTACTGCAAGCCTAGGCCAGTGCCTTTTGCAATTCTGGAAGACCTCAACCAAGCTTATGAAGCCGGCATCAATCGAGGAGTCTGGAAGAAAACTCAATTCACAGCGTATGGCACGCCAGTAGTTCCTATCAGAAAGGCGCTACTTCCTGGGCAAACCAAAGCCAAACTTCGAGTTTGTGGCGACTACTCTGTCACGGTCAACCCGCAGTTGGATGTTCATCGTCAGCCGATACCTCTTCCTGAGGATCTGATGCGCAAACTAGCAGGAGGGTATGGTTTTTCGAAGGTTGACCTAGCAGATGCCTACAACCAGATTCCGCTGGCCATTGAATCTCAAAAGAAACTTGCACTGAGCACACACCATGGAGCACTACTACAGCTTCGCCTACCTTTTGGGATCAGCTCAGCTCCAGGGTACTTTCAGGAAATCATGGAGCAGCTCACACACGACCTTCCTGGTGTAGCTGTCTACCTAGATGACATTCTTGTCAGTGGCTCAAGTGCAGCTGAACATCTGAAGAATCTGCGTGGTCTCTTGCAGCGTCTAGATGAAAATGGTCTTCGCTGTCGCTTAGAAAAGTGCCAATTTGCACAGTCGACTGTTGAATACCTGGGTCACCTTCTCTCTCGTGATGGTATCGCAAAAGGGCCAAAGGTCAATGCAGTTGTGCAAATGCCACCACCTTCAGATGTATCTTCTCTTCGATCATTTCTTGGTTCAGTCCAGTTCTATGGGAAATTCCTACCAAATCTGTCATCAATCACAGAACCACTGCATCGTCTTACACGAAAAGGCGAGAGTTGGAGATGGGGCGCAGAAGAACAAGGAGCATTTCAGACACTCAAGGACCTTCTATGCGCTGACACAGTGCTTGCACATTTCGATCCTTCTCTTCCAATTGGAATCTCTTGTGATGCATCAAACGTTGGGATTGGTGTGGTTCTTTTTCACCGCTATGCTGATGGCAGTGAGCGACCGATCGCCAATGCATCAAAGACGCTATCCGCAGCACAGTGCAAGTACAGCCAAATCCAGAAAGAGGCTCTCGCGATCATTTTTGGCTTAAAGAAGTTTCACCAGTTTCTGTATGGACGTCGTTTCATTCTGGTGACTGATCACAAGCCACTTCTCTCACTCTTCGATCCCTCAAAGGGTACTCCTTCTATGGCAGCCAACAGACTGGCACGATGGGCTCTCATGCTTGGTCAGTACAATTATGACATCGAGTATCGAAGCACTTCTCAACATGGTAATGCAGATGCTCTCAGCCGTCTTCCATGTGGACCTGACACTAAGTTTGATGGTGCAGAAAGTTACGAAGATGTTGACACAGTCTGCATGATCAAGACAGTGAGTCTTCAGATGAGTCCAACTGATCCTGGTGTTATGGCCAAAGAAAGTGCTAAAGACCCGATCATCTCAACTGTCATGCGTTTCACTCATGAGGGCTGGCCAAATGGAGAAGCCAAGGTGTGCAGTCAGGAAAGTGACACTGTAGACAATGAGAAAACTGACTGCAGTGAGATCCGAAATTACACAGTGAACTCATTCAAAAAGCTATCGGACTCCCTTTCTACATGTCATTGTTGTTTACTGTATGGGTCAAGGGTAGTTGTTCCCAGAAGCTTACAAAAAGGCGTTCTTCAAATCCTACACCTGGGACACTTTGGAATGCAGCGCATGAAGCAGCTAGCGCGCACAGCTGTTTATTGGCCTGGAATCGACGCTGACATTGCAGACTTAAGTCACTCCTGCACATCATGTGCTGAGCACCAACGTCAACCAAGTAAAGTGGCAAATCACCCTTGGATGTTGCCAGAAAAGCCATGGAGCCGGCTGCACATCGATCACGCCATCAACTTCATGGGCAGTAACTGGTTGGTGTTGGTAGATGCATATTCAAAGTACCCTTGTATTCATTCAACAACCTCTACTTCTGCAAAAGCTACCACAGATCTGTTGGAGCAAGACTGTGCTCATTTTGGTTACCCCCACACGATCGTGTCAGACAATGCAGCAGCTTTCCTATCTGAGGAGTTTCAAGCATGGTGCAGAGAGAGAGGCATAGTGCATTTGACTGGAGCTCCTTACCATCCAGCGACGAATGGTGCTGCTGAACGTTTGGTTCAATCCTTCAAACAAGCTCTGAAGAAGAACTCATTGGCACCAAAACCAGCAGTTCAGCAGTTCCTGATGCAGTACCGGCGGACACCTCTTGCCAGTGGTTTTTCGCCGAGCGAGCTACTAAATGGACGCCGAATTCGATGCAAGATAGACGCTCTCCTGCCCTCTCCAGCTCATATCCTTCAGGGCATGCAGGCCAAGGAAGCCACCAAGTCACAAGTTAAAGAAAACATGCATCCTGTGGCCAAACTGAACTGCACTTATTCGATTGGTGCTCCATGCTATGCTTTGTACTGTGGACCAAGGAGAGACAAGGACCCTCGCTGGATCCCAGCTACTGTAACCAAGGTTTTCGGTACCAGATCCTTCAATGTTCGCATTTGGCCTAAAGGTCCAACTTGGCGCCGACACATTGAACAGCTTCGTCCACGTTATGGCGCTGAGCAAGACGTTGATCCTGGAGATGACTATAAGCTAAGCCCAATGGCAACGGCTGATCCACAGGCAGAAACTAGAAATGAAGCAAAGCCGTTTCGTAGTGAGCCCAAGAGTAAACGGTCAAATCGCCACGTTCTGAAAGAATCTCAATTCGGATCTGGTTCTCCTCGTCGTTCACCACGCTTGACCAAACCCAAGAAGTTCTCGTGTTGTCACTCTGTTTGTCAATACGGGAAAGCTCAAACTGATTGGGGAGGTGACAAGGCGCACAGCTTCTGATACTGTATGCGTTCTTTTGTATCATTCACTTGCCTGATCATTGTTTTGCTTTGGTATTTACCTAAGTGGCTTGTGTTGTGTTTCATAAAACTCTCTACTAAGTTCTGTCTGTTGTCCAAGAACACGACAGAAGAAAGTAAGTTCTCTAAGCACCATGAATTGTACTATTGCTTCCTGAGAAATATGATTTTGAGCCAATCCAGTGACTTACGTAGCAGGTGGTTATAAAAATCAGTTTGGTTAATTGTCTCCTTCTTCCAGTACATTCGAAAAATAGATTATGTTATTCGGCTAAAATTGTTCAAAAACGCTGATTTTGGTTCAAACACTCCTACAGTAATAACAATAACTGGTTACGTCACTGTTAGCAACTGTTGAACTAGAACACTGTACAGTAGGTTGCGATGCTAGAAACCAATAAAACACTCAACTGAATTTCATGCTGAACACTCAGAAAAGCGTTAATTAAGTCTAAAACACTGTAGCTGTTCAAAAACACTTAATTTTCCCAATTGCACTGTCGAAAATTTCTAAAAAGTGACAATGATTTTTCAAAAAAAGTCAGTTTATCAAAAAAATCCCAGATCCCTTCCTTTTCCTGTTCTGCAACCTTGTCTTGTACATGTAACAGTGACAACTGTTTGCTTTTGTATATACCCTTGATTGAATCACCAACTTTTTGCCTTCGCACGTTTATAGACAACTTCGAGAAAAAGGGCCCAACGACAGGCATGCAAAACGAGCTAGCCACCTTTTTCGCCTCTATCCAGATCAATATAGTGTTTTGGCTCTGGGATTTACCTAATTAGTCTGCGATTGACAGCACAATAGGCTCAGTTTTAAGTTGTCTCTGCGTGTGTATGAGCACCACTAATTAGTTACTCGGTTTGTACATGCTCCATCTATAATTCATGCGGCCAAAAGCGGCACACGCTTCAAAGCGGAGCCCACATAGTACGTAACATAGTGAGGTGTGTGCGATCCATAAATTTGGGGTGTCGGCACACAAAAGCCTGGCATCCAGCCCGTCAATTACCCCAGCCGGACGTACTCTGCCGGTTCTCGGAGTGTATGCGAAATGCACAGATAGGTCGGTTGGCCGAAACTAATACTCTAATTGGCCTGCGACATGCGCACTAATTTGGAGCTCTGTCAAAATTGCGCCTTCAAACGACTGTGTTTATGTCCAGCTCAATGTCTAATTAGCTGTGCTTTGTATCAGCTTGACATGCCACTAGCTGTCTGCTTATCATTATGGTGAGTATCAAGATGCAAATTGTATTGACAGCTCTTTGTTTCCTGCTTGATGGAGACCGACTTACTTCACTTCCTCCTCTAGTGGTCGCTAGTCTTGACCAAATTAAATCAAATTCAGACTTTGCCATTCTATTTCTATCCATCATAAAAGCATCCATAAATCTAGATACTTTTTGCCGCGGTCATAAACTGCTTAGAGAGATGACTGGCACTAATTGATTTCATCTCCAAAACACTTGTAACGCGTCTGGCTCTTAGCAGTATATATGACAGTGGTGCCATACATTACACCCACTGTGGTCTTCACTGGCTTATTGTAGCTGTTTGAAGAGGTGGGCCGAACGATCTTTGTGAATGAGCGTCCCCAGGGCTGTGGTGAATGGAGTGCTTAAGCCACACTGATTACGTATGCAGTGGAATGAATCGGGACGGGTCTAGCCACAACAGTGCTCTAAGTGGCCAGCTAGTAGTGCGACGCAGAAGGCACTGGTGGAAGGGAGAAAAATCGATATTGACATAATTCTTGCTTGTCTCTGGGCCAGCCTTAGCCAAGGCCGGCCGCCTCAGAGGCTCACCGCTTTCCAGCGGCCATTAAGAGCGATTTTTTGCCGCTTTACTCCGGCCTCAAATGGCTTAGCGCACCGATTCGGACTGGCCTGGCCGCCTGCCTGCCTTATTCCTTTTCTGGTTTGCTCAAGTAAGTCCAATTTGGCCGCCGGCAAAATTACAGGCAGGAATTAATTAGGTTAGCAGCCGGGCCGTCACAGCTGGCCAGCTAGGCGTCCGTAATTAATAGCAGGCAACTAGCCTTATACCGCTCCCTATGTTTGGCAATAAGCAAACCGACTGGCTCTGATGGAGCTGTTCTGCTTTTTATGTCGCCGGTCCGTAGTACGATATCATAGATGGCATTTCGAGAGATTCGCAGGAACCACAGAAATAGCTATTTTTTGCACAGACATACCAACAGATTGGTAAGTCTGGCAAAGTCGCCGTTCGATTGAAGCTGCCATTGCAAATTCAAATAGTCTCTCCCATAGGACAATTTCTTTCCACTGCACTTTATAGCTCTAACTCGGCTTTGTTGCAAAGTTACTAGCGTCTCTTAGTACAAAGAGAAGACGTTGCGTTCAAGCTTAGGTTTAGTTTTAGACTAATGTAGGTTGACGCTTAGGCCTAGAAAAAGACAAAATATAAAAACGGAACTTCGTCACCTGAAGAAGGGGCCGGGAATATTTCTGCACATCAATTTGGATGGATATTCCTACATATTGGCTTTTCGTGGTCCAAGTCAATGGTTGATTCGCACGACTGTTTCATTAGGTCTGTTTGCTTAGCTTATGAGGTGACAGTTACAATGTATGTTTTTGCGGTTAGCATACAGTACGTGTAATAGGTCCGTGCCGGCCTAGGGGGTTCGTCCATTGGGGAGGGTTAAAAGTTTCAAAAAGCACCAAAACGCCTGGAAATATGTTTTAGCTCGTTTTATTCATTAAAGATCGTTGGTCTTTAAGATGGTCAGTGGCCTGGTGGATTTCCCGAAGGAGGACTCTTTTACCTGGGCACCAACCAGGGGCACTAGGTTGCATAACTTTAAGCAATACGTTATGCATACTCGTCTAGAACTGCGCAAAAACTTCTTCGCGAGTCGAGTTGTTCCAATTTGGAACAACTTACCTAGAGACGTTGTAAATGCTTCATCACTCCAAAACTTTCGTACAAAATTGGCTGCAGTCGATCTATCAAGTTTTTTGAGGGGGAGGAACCGGTCGATCGCCCAGCCCTCCGGTCATCTAGTGGCATGCTACGGTATGCTGGTCATTTTAACAGTTTATTCTTTGTGTTTTTCCGTCAAAACAAACAAACAAACATTAAAAAGGCTAGTTTTAAGCTCTGAAATAGCGGTTTAGAGCTAAAAAATACAAGCAAAAATTACATTTCATACATTAAAACACCGATTTCTCTATAAAATATCAGCAGTGGAAACGCCGAATCCTGTTGCCAAACAGGTTTTAAGCTAAAAATTAGTGATTTCTGAGCCGGTTTGTTAGTTTGTTTTGGTAGTTAGTTTAGGTTTGTTAGTACCGGAGATTTCCGCTTATAAGACCACCATAGTTAGAAGACCATGGTCTTATAATAGGTTTTTGTTTCCAGTTATAAGACCATGGTCTTCAAATAGGTGGTCAGAAAACTAGGTTCATTGACATCCATTTTTCAGTTAAAAGACCATGGTCTTGGTTTAATTAACCGATTTTAGCACACAATTATCTGTTTTTAAACTAAACAAAAACTGTCCATCGTGAAAAAACAAAGGCAGAAGTATATAATAATAGGTAAATATGATTCTGATTTTCACAATACAGTACCTGCTATGCTTCAACACTAAATTTCTTTTTGTAATTTCAAGTAAAGTTCTACAAGTCAAGCGTAAAATTGTCAGGCATGTCTGCAACAACAATCTAGGTGAAGAACAAATTCAACTTTTGGCCAAAAACCCTTGTTTGCAGTGAAATAACATTTTCCAGTTATAAGACCATGGTCTTCAAAAGGGTGCCAAAAAGTGACCCTAAATTTGGGCATTTTCCAGTTATAAGACCAGGTCTTATAAGTGGAAAACTCCGGTACTGGAGCTGTTACTAGCACTTCTTTTTTATGTCGTGGGGGTGACTGGGGAGGGTTAACCCCAACAACCCCCATAGTACATGTATGACGGTTAGCTATAAAAAGGTGGCCAGATCTATTATATACTGTAGATGGAAGTAAGTGTTGTTTAGTAGCTGGTGCAGGGTTGATTTAATTTACAAGCTGCCAGTGTCTCTAACAGACAGCATAGACGGGCTTCCAATTATCCGGCTTTTATTAGCCCCACCGATCCTTTCCTAGTGACAGCTGGTGAGCGCAGGAATTTAAGCTAATTTATAATTAATCGGCGGGCAGGCGATTAAAGGCGCCCCATAAGTGCCAGCAACGCACGGCAGCCCGACCAAAACAGCAGCCAATCCCAAATTTCAGCGCACTCTGTCTGTGCACGCCTCACTATCAGCGCTGTTCTGTTCTGTTCTGATCGTTAGAGCCCAAGGAATGCCCCACATGGTAGGCGAGGAGGAAAAATCAACTCTAGACACGCCAGACTAGGTCGGCGCTAGATCACCCGGCCTGTCTAATCAACCAGTAGTGGCCCTGAAGCGGGCGGGGCAAAGTGTTTTTGCGAGGTGTTGGCCATTTGGGCTATTGTTCTCGAGCTGAATAGATCGAATTAAGTCTTACTCGGCGTTACTATCGCTACCTTTGGATCGATGGGCCACAGCCAGCTTGTTGGTTGGTGTCTGTGACGCCTGTCTCTAATCCAATTATGGCTCCAACTGATTATCGCTGATTCGACAACTGCTTGGCGCGGCTGGGAGAGCTAACGAACCAATTCCGTCGCTAGACTGACTCTTATCAATTCTTGCTCTCGCCTTCTACCCTCTCACGCTTTTTCTGCTGCAACCAGGACTTACCTACTGCCTAGAACCTGCCATTTTTCGCTTTCAACCCGATATTTCCCATTCTCGGCTAGCCAGCCTCGCTCAATACTCCTCAGCAGCTTTAATCAGTAGAAAAAGACCTGCTTGGATTTAGATGAAAACCTCCCAAACAGAGTATTTTAACGAAAAAAGTTAATTGAGTATGGGTACATAGGCTTGCGATTAAATATATTCCATATACGTATGGAACAGGTACGGGCCGGGGATAGGGGGTTTGTCAGTCAGTGGGCATTCGGGGGGTTCGCCCTGGGAGGGGGTGAAAAATTCCAAAAAGCAAAAAAAGGCCTGAAAATGGGTTTTTAGTACGTTTTATTCAATAACAAGGCTAAAAATCGCAATTTTAAGCTGCCAAATATCTTTTAGTAGCAAAAAAGACGCATAAAATGACAGAAATCGCTTCTAAAAACGCCGATTTGTCTGCAATACCAGCAGCAGAAACGCCAAATTCAGCTACTAAACGCATTTTAACGGATTTTTAGCTGAAAATCAGTGGTTTCTAAGCTGGTTTAGTGTACCATAACTTGTATTTTGGTGGGGTTTCAACGATGTTTCAAAAACATTTCAAACCCTCCTATTACTTGTATAGTTTGTTCCTATTTTTAAGGCCTTTGGCTTTTTAAGGCTGTTTTTTGTTAGGTTTACCTTCAGGTTTAAATTTAGGCTTACATAGGTTTCAGAGCTTTCTGGTAAAATTTTTAAAGCAGCGGTGGACATATGTAGCTAGTGAGGTGAATCTACGTAACTTCCTGGTCATACGTAGATCCGACTGAAGCTACAGTAGTCGGAGTAATCATTGGCAAGCACACGTAGCGCTTGCACTTCTATATTTTTTCTCAAATTAGCATCGTTCTGCGATTCTTCATAACTGGAAAGCCCAAAATTTAGCCACTGAAGTTAAGCGTACGTAGGTAGCGCATACAAGTCAACTAGTCCAGGCAAATTTAGTGACAGAAAGCCGTCTGTATGTAAGCTAGTGACAGCCTATGTAAATGGAGCTTTGTGGGTCGGTCGAAATTAGCCGCCAGTGATGGTATGTAAGTGGGTTTTAAGGGGGATTTGCGCAACTCTTCAAGTCGTCCCGCTAGACTTTCTTTGCGGCAGTTTTATCGACAATTATTTAGTCGTCTCTAACGAACATTCCCAAACGTACTCTAGCACATCTGTTGATTGCGCAAAGTCCTAGTTGCAGCAGACTTTCTCTCTCTCTCTCTCTCAAGCTGCCCTTCTAAAGGCAGAAGCAGAGCCCGATCGGTGTAAGATCAGGAATAACTGGGCCTGTTGGTTGTGTCTCTGTGCCGATTGGATGAGCTGTCTGTAAGTGGGCGTGGCCTAATCTCAGTCTACCGTACCTCTGTCGACCCGTCTAATAGGCTAGAAATGCGTCAGAATGCATGTGAGGAAGAAGGCAGATTTGGAGCGAGGAATGGTAATGGTTTTTTAGTGTGGAAGTTTCAGGAGTGTCTGGGTTGGTGTAAAAATTGTCATCTGTCTGCATGATGTTGGTATGATTGAAATAGTTCGGTTAAAGCGGTCAGGGCTTGCTATTTAGTACCACTAACAGTGCCTGTTTCATTATTCGCAGCAGTATATTCGAATGCTTGTGTTTAGCTAAAAATATCCTTGGTGGGAGATATCTCAAAGAAATAGATCACTTTGACCTATAGGGAAATGGTCTTAGTTTTATATCAAGTTAGTTACAGTAGTTGGTGTTTCTCATAAGCCTATCTTATCATCAACCTATCCCATCAATCCGTCAGGTCTGTTTTTTGTCTTAAATTTTGCTCTCGCAATCAGTGGCGTATCCAGGATTTTGGAAAGGGGGGGTGTAAAACTTTGAAAGTGCCTGGTTGGGCCGCTGCCCAACCATGGTAAGAAAATTTAGTAAAATTAGCCTTCAAAAACGCGTTTAAAACGCATTCCGAGCTTAAAATTAACAGAAATTACAAGTTTTAGTAGTTTATAATGGCCTGGTTGGGCTTCTGCCCGACCAGGGCGAGAAAATTTTGAAAATTTGGCCTTCAAAAACGCATTTAGAAGGCATTCTGAGCACAAAGTAGACAGTTTTAGTACATAATTCATTAGTTTCTTATATTTTTGACAGACTTTTTCTTCCTACCTCCACCGCAAAGGGGGGGTGTACACACCCTACACCCCCCTGGATACGCCACTGAGCTTACTATCAACTGACCAACCAAAACTGCCTCTAAATCCTGCAATCAGTTCTTTAGTCCAACTTCAGCAAGCGAAAATAATTCGATGTGCCGTCGGGGCGGAAAGCCAATTGTCAGACTGGGTTAAGGTCGGCCGGCGATGACGTGCATTTAATTGACAAGTCGCTGATATAAGTGAGTGGGGTGCGTTCTAAATCTTTACCTACACCTAACAGCTGCGACTAGCCCGAAGGCTGACAATAATTTATCGACGAACTTACCTGGCCTGGCAGTGGCCGGCCTTAAGCTTATTAAAACAGCGCTTGGCCAATCTATTAGTTAGTGTCTGCGAGCCCCAACCCTGGCAGGGCGGGGGAGTCAATGCGCCGGTCTGAAACTGGAGCGCCTCATTCTCAGTCGGTCTGGAACAAGCGGCAAGAATGCCAACTCAATCGGCGCCTAGGTAATGCGATTTGACGCTCTCTCTTTAGGCGCACAAACTGTACAATTTGAGCTTTTTTCTCCGCTTCTTCATTAGGCTCCTATTCAGATTTTTGCTGCCTCTTTTTCTGAGATTTCCGATAAGCTACATCCATCTGACTGTCTGTCTCTCGAGCGCTCTGCTATGGACAAATCGGTCTCCTGCACACACAGGTTTGGTTGCTTTCCGTGTCAGCTGCATTGGCATTATGGGTTCTGTGCAAGAAGAAACTGTAACCTTTTTGTTATTGTCCTTTCACAGGAATTCTAGTGGCAACATGTCGTAATTAGCGATTTCTGCACATTTATAGCACTTTCTCTAACCCAAGCGGTACTGCTCGCCCTAATCGGCTGAAAGGCGCAAGAAAGGTAGCGCGCAGGTGCTGCTAATTGTTAATGTGCGCCCAAGATTTGGAGAGTTCTCTGCGCATGTAGTGGTATTGATTGAGCTCTGCATTATAGAAGCAGACGTGTACTATAAGTCGGTGTGCACGTGGATATAGATTGACACAGTTGAGGGCTAAATTAGCCGGCAGGGAGTCTGTTGCTTTCCTTACGCTCCGCATAGATTATAAGCCGGATTTGCTTTCAGCACACGAACTTGAAAAAATGCGACCGTCTCAACCACGTCAACCGTCTGCCCGTGCATCCGGCCTCCCATCAACACGAAACCAAGTTCTCTAAGTCCTACTTGAACAAGGAAAAGAAGGTAACTAAATACTTACTACCAACTGTTACGTAAAATTAGTATTTATCAAACAAAAGCCAATGACTAGCGCTTGAAGCTTGAGGCAATATTACGTTTCGCTCATAAGAAAAAATTCGAAAACCGATAGCTACAGTATACGTATGTAGTAAAGCCGTTAGAAAGATTCGGTTTCAAAGTCTAGCTTAAAAATCTTGTTGGGCACAGGCCTCTGCAGATTTTAAAATTCTTTTCATACGATTGCTAAATTATTGGATGGACGAGAAATAAACCATTTTCGAAATCGTGATGTGCGCCTTCTGTTTCGAGTCACAATATTTGTTCAGAGTGTAAACAAACAAACATCTGTTGGCCAAAAGGACGTACAATTGTATGTAACAGGGGGTCTGGCTCTGCCATCCCACGAACTAGCAAAGCGGGCAATCTGTTCCCACGATTTGGCCACCCACCAACCACCCTTACAATTTTTTTTGAGTTTTGCACAATCTCCGACTCATAAATTGTCAGTAAAACAGCGATTTTTCGCCGTATTTGAGTAAAAGTTTAGCCTTTTTCTTTAGCCCGCAATTATGATTTTCGCGGAATTACATGTATGAGCGAATTGTTTGTAGTTCTCTACCCCCAATTTAGACTTGTTACATGCATATGAAAAGGCAATGATCTCGATTAGGCTGAAAGAGTGAGAAAAACTAATCTACGGGGCCGTCCATAAACTACTACGTTCATAGAGTGGGGGGTGGTCGGTTGAACGTCGGAAAACGTCGCAGGGGGCGGTGTCGAAAACGTCGACGTTTTTTAGGTGCCTAGGAAGCTTTTGTCTGCAACTATATTAGAAGGAAAACTCAGCCCAGTTCATGTTTCCATTTCCAACCACCAAATGGTCGTTCACTTTCAAAAAGTTTCATTTTCACAGCTTCTGCAGTGTCATGTCGATGTTATTGAAGATTTTCTAATGTCGGACGCAGTACCAAGTTTAGTCGGGGGGGGGGGGGTGTCAGCCAAAAACGTTCTGAAAACGTCGAAAAACGTCGGGAGGGGGGTGGGGGGGCGAAAATTTTGAATTTTTGAACGTTGTAGTTTATGGACAGCTCCTAAACAATATCGCATTTGGTGCTAGTTGCGTACGCATTTCCACCACCAAAACTATAGTCACACACAAGCGCATGCTTTTAATGTCCATGAAAAATATAAGTGCTCAGGGCCGTAATTAGAAGTTTCACGGCATTTATACACAAGCCCAACCACTGACGGTTTACCACTTAAGCTATGTTGCTTAATAGGTATATCGGTGCCTTTTTCCTGCTTAGTTTCACTCAGCACGTGCGAACTTTAAACAGAGGTAGGTCTGAAGGGCCATTTGAGAGGAGGGAAAATAGTAAAGTCTTGCGTTTTATTGGTCCCCTGGCTAGGCCGAGCCGGGAGACTGGCGCTTTGTTGCTAGGAATAAATGCGTACCTACAGGTGATATCAGGGATGCGAGATGATTAGGGGAATTAGCCAAGGGCATCAGGATTCCGTGCGCGCTAAGTGATTGCTCTCCTTGATTAGCTGCTGCGCCGCCCGGCCTGGCGCCGACACCTCTGGCTCTCGCTTCTTCGTAAGCCCTTGATTGAACCAGTAAGCGAAATTCTTTTTCTCACTCTTTTTACTGTCTGTCTGTCTGTCGGTCTGTGCGTGATGGACTGGCGCAAGCCTCAGTCGTCGGAAATTGTAAGAAAATCTGCGCGCAGCGCTCACGCACTCTGTGTTGAATGAAGCTGCTGTGAAAACTTTACAAAATGTTATGGTATAAAAGCAACAATAGCGCTAGTCTAACAAAGGAATAGGTAAAAGTACAGGTTTAGCTGTAAATCTTTTATTAGAAGCCGCCTCTCTGATAGAAGCACCTCAAGCAATACAATGAATATGTCCAGGCTCTGAAATATTTAGCCTAGTCCCTATAGAGGTCCCTTTTCCAAAGTAATTTGTTGGTCGTAGTAGTCGTAGTAGTAGTTGTTGCTTTCTGTAGCAGCCGATCAACAACAACTTTTACTTTGCCAACAATTAATTAATTAAACAGGAGAATAGAGACACGACCGCTCGCCAGGTAGTCAGACGGAGAGAGTCAGAAAGAACAATAGCGAGCGGCAAATCTCGATCACGCGTAGCCCTAAACGCTACAATTTACAGTGTATGGCGCATACACGATACGGTAGGCTATCGCGGTTGTCTATACAACAAGTGGTGTGTACAAACTGACTGGCGCAGCTACAGATACACACACGACGCCATACACATTACAAAGTGCACCGATCCAAGACCTAACCCTTACCCCACCCCACACCATTGATCCATACATGTAACAGGGGGTCTGGGGGGTCTGCCCCCCACCCGACTTAGGCCAGCCCCCCCCCGAGGATGGCCCCCTCCCCCCGAGACGATTTCACCGACCCCCCTCCGATTTTTCTGGGAAGTAAATTTTTGAGCAAATTTTTGCAATTTCAGACACAAAAATTGCCAAAATCGCCTGCAAAACAGCACTTTTTAGCTGTATTTCAGCCCAAATTAGCGATTTTTGGCAATCTTTAGCCAAAACATTGCGATTTTTTCGATTTTTGTGCTTTTTTAGTGCCACCCCCCCCCCAAATTTGGGCTCTGCCCCCCCCCCCCCCCCCCGGCCGGCGCCAGGCCCCCCCAACCCCCCTCCCCCATCGGCGGATGACCTGTTACATGTATGATTGATACAGTTTATTTAATAAAGACCCTCGACCAGGCCCAGGGTTATTTAAACAAAAGGCCTTTAACCGAATTTGATTCTTCCGCAAACTTTCCACTGTTAAAACTCTTAAACGCAATTTTCCTGCTTAAAATTGCAATAAAATCGATTATTATTATTGAATAGAACGTGTCAAAACGCTTTATCAGACGTTCTGATAATTTTTAAAACGCAGATCCCTAACAATACCCTCCATCCCTCCCCGGCCTGGACAGTTGAGGTCAACCGAACAGCACGATTTACACATTGAAACTAGGGAACTTCGTATGTACCAGCATAGAATACATACATCAAGACAGACGAGTATATACATCAAGACCTACGAACTATCGGCAGGAAAACTACAGATATTGCAGTAATTTTACACTTTTGGTAGGCTTTGTTTCCACCATACATGCATGTAACAGGGGGTCTGCGGGGTCTGCTCCCACCGACTTAGGCCAGACCCCCCGGATGGGAACCCCCCGATGACGATTTTTCCGCCCCCCACCTTCGATTTTTCTGGCAAGTAATTTTTTTTAGCAAATTTTTGCGATTTTTTACAATTTCTGACACAAAAATTACCAAAATCGCCTGCAAAGCAGCACTCTTTAGCTGTATTTAATTTCAGCCCAAATTAGCGATTTTTAACGATTTTTAGCCCAAAATTGCGATTTTTGAGCGTTTTTTAGTGCCCAACCCCCTCCCAAAATTTGGGCTCAGACCCCCCAACCCCCTCCCCCTTCAGTGGATGACCTGTTACTGTACATGTATGGTTTCCACAATAATATATGTACCTAAATTTGGAGCAATTACACAGTCTAAGAGTGAATGGTTTGCCAATTTCAGGTCCTATCCGCCAGTATGCTGTTGTATTACTTAGCAGCCATCTTCAAGGGGCTGCACCCGCGTGTCGACGACGACTTTGTGGACAAACTGAACTACCACTACACCAGCGCTATCATATTCGCCTTTGCTATAATTGTGTCGGCCAAACAGTACGTCGGCTACCCGATCCAGTGTTGGGTGCCTGCCCAGTTCACAGACGCCTGGGAACAGTACACCGAGAACTATTGCTGGGTGGAGAACACCTACTACCTGCCCTTGACTTCCCAATTCCCACTCGACTATGGGGAGAGGAGGTATTATTACTGCTACTTCGTTCTAGCATTCTGTCAAGATCTACACTCCTCGTACTACAGTCAGGTACTTAACGCCGTTTATGGTACCAACACCATACATATTGCAATGTATATGGTACCGGTACCCAGACATGGGCAAACGGGGGGGCTGTGGGGGGGTTGGCCCCCCATCAGGCTCTGATCTACCCCCCATCAGCCGGCCGCTACCCCCCGTCAGGAACTTTTGGGAAGAATTTTGTATAGAAAATTATGATAAATATATGCCTGGAATAGGCGTAAATGAGCTCAGAATAGCTAATTGTAACTTATTTTAATGAAAAATAAGCCAAAAAACCCTGATTTTCGCCAAAAATCGGACATTTTGGCTCACCACCCCCTCAGCCCCTCCTCAGGCGCTCCTACCCCCCATCAGCCCCCCATCAGGAATTGAAAATTCTACACCCCATCAGCCGAAATGCTAGCCCATGTCTGCCGGTACCTAGGGTAGTGGTACCATATATGACACCCCCACGTTCGGGGCCTGTAGTGATACCATATATTCTGGTATTACCACAGTTGTCGAACGTGGGGGTACCATATATGATACCACTACCCTAGGTACCGGTACCATAAACGGCGTTAAGTGGCTGACTGTACTAGCCTAATAGGTGACTGCAAAACGGCTAACGCAATTAGTGGCTACATATTAAATGAGCAATAATTAGAGTGGCATAAGTTTCAGAGCGCGACAGATCTCCTACTATCAATGGGTTCCATTTGTGCTGGCTCTAGAAGCTCTTATGTTCTATATTCCCTGCATTATGTGGAGGGGACTGCTGCATTGGCACTCAGGTAACCATTTGCTTACTGGCCCTAAGCTCGCAAACAGATTGAGACAGATTTGCAACACGTGTTGGCTCCTTTTCGCGCATTAAACAGGCCGTCAATCACCTTCTCGTAAACAACAATGCTATGCAATTGCCAATAATTACCCCGTTACAGAATTAGCTTCCGCTTAGGCTAGCATACAGTAGATTCGGCTTACACTTTATGTAGCGTCAGGCAGCAGACATGGCAAGGGGGGTTGACCCCTTCAGGCTCTGATCTAGCGCCCTCAGAAATTTTGTATAGAAAAATATTGTGAAAGAATGTCTATATTAGGTGTAAGTAAGGTCAAAATATAGGCTGGTTTACCCTATTTTAACGAAAAAATAAGCCAATAAACATTGATTTTAGGTTTTAAAAATGGGATTTTTTGGCTTATCACACCCCTCCCCCACCCATCACCCCCCCCCTTTAAACCATCAAACCCACTTAGAATTTGAAAAATCCAAAATGCTAGAATCAATCTCTGGCTTCGGGCATAGGATAGGTTTATCAAGGTAGACTACGGTCTGACAGAAATGGTATGCAGGCTCTTTATTGAATAAATTTTATGTTTTTGGGACTGAACTTAGGAGTAGTCTATGCAAAGACTTACGTAGCTCTAGCATGCAATAGTCCTGAGGCCATACATGGGCCGGAAAAATGGGTTGGGGGTAGTCAAAATCCGAAAATTTGGGGGTGAGCCTGCCGGTTTGGGGTGGCGCTGCGATTTTGTCGGGCGGGGTCAGGAACTAAAGTCGGCTTCAGGTGGGTGGGTTGGGTCGTTTGGGGGGTCGAGCCCAAGTGGGGTCGGGAAACCCCCGGACTCCCTACAGCCAATGTTGCCTGAGGCTGGGGGCTAGTGACCAGTAAACGATAACCGAAGGGAAATTTCATTGTGGGAATGAAAGGTGTTCAGGAATCAATGTGCAAGGCCTAACACAGATGGCGTGCGATGCACGCATGATGGACTCAGATGCACGCGCTGCCACTGTTCAGACCATAGCAGGTCACATGGAGGATGCGCTGGAGATACAGAGAGAAGTATTGATTTCTTAGTAGTCAGTGTTGCCAGTCCAGTCAGTGTTGCCATTGTTGATTTTCAGGTGACCGACCCGTCGATGTGCGTAGGCAAGCGGTGGGGTAGCTATGTGACTTGTCTGTACGTGTTCATCAAAGTGCTGTACACAGTGAATGTAATTGGCCAAATCTTTCTGCTTAACACCTTCCTGGGCACCCAGAATCTGCTCTATGGATTCCACATCCTAAAGGACTTGCTCCATGGCAGAGAGTGGGAGCTCAGTGGAAACTTCCCCAGAGTTACCATGTGTGACTTCGAGGTATGTCTGTTTATGTATGTGATAGGTCCATCGTGGACAAGTTGACTTTGGAGTTATCAGGGACCTTGTTTGGTCCCCAACTCATTTTGTCTTCATTATGAATTGGGGACTTTTTGAGAAGGGGTATAAATTTGGTCAGTTTTGGATTTGAAAACCTGTTTACAACGACAAATGAAGGCCGCTTGATTACCTTCAGAGAGCATAGGAGTGTTTCAGGTTCGAGTGCTAGGCAACGTTCATCATCACACAGTGCAGTGTGTGTTGATGATCAACATGTTCAACGAGAAGATCTTCCTGTTCCTTTGGTTCTGGTTCTTTATGGTCTCCGTTGTCTCCATTTTCTCCCTTGGTCACTGGTTGCTGATCTCAAGCTTGCCTGGACAGGTTAGTCTTTCACCTAAACTTGCACACTTCTAACAGCACATCCAGTGTGTTGTTTAGTTTAGGAGAGCGGTGGCATACATGTAACAGGGGGGTCTGGGGGGTCTGCCCCCCACCCGACTTAGGCCAGACCCCCCCCAGATGGGGACCCCCCCATACATGTAACAGCTCCGGGCCGACCTGGGGGGAGGGGGGTGGGGGGGGTGCCCTCCGGTGGGGGGTCGAGGGGGGGTTCGCCCAGGTGGGGGGTCCCAAATTTCAAAAAGCTCCGAAACGCCTAGAAATGCGTTTTTAGCACGTTTTTTTCAGTAAGGACGCTAAAAATCGCTATTTTAAGCTGCCAAATAGCGTTTTAAAGCTAAAAACAAGCAAAAAATGACAAAAAGAGCTTCCAAAAACACCGATTTTTCTTAAATATCAGCAGTGGAAACGCGAAATTCGGTTTCCAAAGGCTTTTCAAGTGAATTTTAGGCTAAAAATTAGTGATTTCTGACCCAGTTTGCTAATACTGGAGCCACTACTAGTACTTGTATTTTTTGGTCGGGGGGAGGGGTCCCTTAACCTGTCTCGGGGGGGGGGGGCGGGCGGGGGGGCGGGGGGATTGGCCTTTCCAGCAGGGGGTAACCCCCCAAACCCCCCAAGTACATGTATGCCCCCCCCCCCGACGAGACGATTTCACCGACCCCCCCCCTCCGATTTTTCTGGCAAGTAAATTTTCGAGCAAATTTTTGCAATTTTTTACAATTTCAGACACAAAAATTTCCAAAATCGCCTGCAAAACAACACTTTTTAGCTGTATTTCAGCCCAAATTAGCGATTTTTGGCAATTTTTAGCCAAAAATTGCGATTTTTCTCGATTTTTGAGCGTTTTTTAGTGCCCACCCCCTCCCCCAAAATTTTGGCTCAGACCCCCCCGGCCGGCGACAGACCCCCCCCCCCCAACCCCCCCTCCCCCCATCGGCGGATGACCTGTTACATGTATGAGCGGTGGTGTCCTAGCTGAAGTCTCAGAAAATCTGAACAAAAATAAACAAATACAAAATACTATGTACAGTATAGAGCAAAAATGAATGGTCGATTTTTTGGCCTTCATTGAAGCGTCTCATTCTTGTTCAGTTTTTTATTGTTGTGACCAAAATGTTCACGAATTATGGACAATGTAACTGGAAGTTAGGCGCGAAAATATTTAGACATGATTTAGTACGACTAACTCAGTACGTTATGCCCACTGATAATACCAATCATTCCTGCAAGTTTCAAAGCGACACATCCATCAATTATTACTCCAAAATTGAAGTTGCGTAAACGACCCAGACTTTTAGTTTTCGGCTTGCAGAACCAGTAGGAGTTGGAATTTTCGCTTGCGCCAAACCTTCACCATGATTACCCCATTGTGTTTTTAGCAAATCCTGAAAATTTGATCCAAATCGATACAGAACTGACCGAGACCGAACCTTAACTCCTACCAACAAACCATACTGATATATCAGTATGCCATCATGTCATCATACTATTCATCATGAAATGGTCCACTACTATTCATCATTTTGAAGACTTTTGCAAGATTTTCTGATGAATCAATTATTTTATTGTTCATCAAATGCATTGGAATGGTCCAGCACTTCAACTTGACAAATAGGTCTTTTTAGTACACGGCAATGCTGAACAGTTTCTGATTAACTGTCATGGCGAGTCCAGTCCAGTTTATGTGTCTGTGGCACATTTCTTTTCCGGTTGAACTAAGGAAAATTGCCATTAAAATTTGTTGAAGAATCATTATTTAATTGTTCCTCAATTTCTGTGATGAATAGTTTCTTCAGTTCATCATCTTTTGAAGAATAGTAATCGTAAAACGTGAAGAACAATTCGTCAAAAACAATTCATCAGGCCGAAACGAACCATTGATGAATTTTGCGGTTTGTTGGAAAGAGTTAAGGCCGAAAAACGGGCGGAGATTTCTAAACCTGTGTAGCCTACTGTAGTGACCAGTGACCGGTTGCAGCGAATCAAGTTCATCCGCAAGTACCTTCGGGCCACCGACCTGGTCACCGACCGTCAGTCGGTCAAGAAGTTCGTGCACAAGTTTCTTGGCTACGACGGCGTCTTCTGCATGCGCATGATCTCCGCTCACGCTGGGGACATAATGGCCACCGAACTGATAGTGGCTCTCTGGCACAACTTCAACGATCGCGTCAGGAAGTCGCCGATCGAGATGTTCGAAGGGGGCATGGCGCAGTCGCCGAGCAAGATGGCCGAAATGAACTTCAAGTCGTGGTTGTTGGGTCAGACCAAGAAACCGCAGTTCGACTCGTCCAACCCGACCAGAGGCAAGAAGCGGCGAAAGTCGGATGGCTACTTTACCTTCGTCTGACAGCTGGCTCTGGTGCTAACTCACCTAATAAACTATTGTAAAAATAAGCGGCCCTACCACCTCCCAGTGTTCTTGGCTGTGACTCGGACTTGCGGATGGTTCAGGAGCGTTTGTCTCTTCTCCTCTCTCTCCGTATGCACTACTACCCCCGCTGCCGGCGCCCTGGGGGTCACTGGAACTGTGCACCCCAAGGCTGTGTCTCCCCCTTACTACTAACTCTATGTGAACTCGGCAACACGGTGATGCCGTGCACATATCAGATTATTGGCTCGATTCTGCCAAAGATGAGCTGACCGGCCGCCGCGCAGTGTTTCGCTAAAATCTAACTCAGGGCATTTTGTCATCGGTAGCAGCCGACCCTGACTACTGTAACCGGTGCGGGCGGGAGATTCAAAAGCTGAATGTGCCGCCTCCTAATTTAGCTACCGCCATACCATGTTCGGTAGGGCGTTGTTCGAAAGACTTTAATAATGTCTGTTAAAATTGTGTCTAATTGGCAATTTGTGGTGCCATTATGCAGAGTTTTAGTAGTGATTACTTTTTTGTTTGATTGGGTGGCTAGAATTTGTGCGCACTATTTGTTTGTTAGTGTTGATTCGATTTTGCCAAAACAGTTGCGATCGGCTGAGATCGATTTTTTGCTTTTCCATTTTCAGAGTCGCTGGTTTTGGCAAATGAATGAAAGCGAAGAGTTTGGTTAACTGTTGTAAAAAAAGTGTGATTTTTGCTGAAATAAAATCGTGCACATGATGTTTTGAGATTGAAGATTTTGTTATGTGTCCTGTTGTACTATAAAAATCGTTGTTTCTCGATTGAAATTTTCTTCTGTGATTGATTTTGATATGGCTGAGTAGAGAGTGGTAGAATAAAAAGAGCCAAATTTTGTTCATTTTCCCAACGTTGCATTTGCCGTTTTCTTTTGCGTTCGGTCGGGCCTGAGCAGCAAAAACTTCGGCAGCCACTAATTCCACTGAAAATGATTATGCCGGCTTATGCTGCAGCTGTCTTTCTAGCTGAAAATAAATTAGCATTTCGCCTTGTCCAGGTGCTACCGACTTTTTTAACACCTGGCTTCTTTCCATTACCATTACGCATTTCGTACGCAAGAAACTTTGGGGTCTATTACCTACGGATGTACACCCCACCCGACAAGGCCAGCAGACCCCGACAAGAGACCTTTTCCCATCGCCGTCCAATTCAGTTGGCAAGTAGTTTTTCAGCCAATCTTTGCGATTTTTTTAGATATTCGGATACAAATTGCTTGCAAAACAGCACATTTTAGCTGTACTTTTGCGCATATAAGCGATCGTTTACATTTACTTCCAAAAATTGCAATTTGAAACTTTACAGTATCTAACCTTTCAGAATTTCGGCTCAGACCCCCTGCCGACGCCAGTCCCCAATTGGGCCAGCCTGGGGAAGGGAGCTTTCGTCAGATGAAGGGGGGTCGAGCGAGGGGCGTTCACCTAGAGGGGATCAAAAATTTCAAAAAGCTCTAAAACACTTGGAAATGCGTTATTAGCAAATTTTTACAGTAATAAGGCTAAAACTCGTTACTTTAAGCTGCCAAATAGCGTCTCAGAGCTAAAAACAAGCAAAAAATGACAAAAAGGGCTCTTAAAAACACACATTTCTCTTAAATATCAGCAGTGGAAACGCAAAATTCGATTTCCAAAGGCTTTTCAAGCGAATTTTAAGCTAAAATTAGTGATTTCTGAGCCAGTTTGTCAGTGCTGGAGCCGCTACTACCGTATAGTACTGTTTATAGTACCCCCAATTTATCGTACCCCGGGTACTTTAAACGGCACTTAGTGCGACTACTGTACTCGGGGTACTGTAAATGGAGACATGTTGTTATTCTGAAGTGAGCAGTTGTCAATACAAAACGTGCGAATATTACAGTATTTTTGGTGCGATACCTAGTTTGTAACAAGAAAAAAGAGTAGATACTGCACTGCCGTCATAGAGGTTTTGATGTACATAAATAACTTATTTGTACATTTAGGCCGTAGTTAGAGCAAAGAACCACTCACATCCTACGTATTGTTTGTTTCTTATAGAGCAGATTTTGTACAGTACGTACAGTGGCGGCCAAAAGTTTGGACGCACCACCAAAATTTTCAGTTTCCTGTTAATAACACTTGTTCTGTTTGCAGCTTGCGGATGAAGTTGCGTGCTAAGTTTGTGCATAGTACCCTTACATAACCTGAAACCATATGGTGTTCAGTCCCCCTCACGTTGCTGTAGAATGAATCAATTTTCGAAGGACCCCAGAAAAATGGGTGGACAAAAGTTTGGACGCACCTATGATTATCTTGATTTTTTGCTTTCCAGATGTTTTGTAGGGAACCTAGTGGCCGTTAATATGTGTAGCTGCTATTTAGTCTTCTTTTTATTGCAATTTAGCGGCAGTTTGGAGGATGGCTCAGTCCAACCAACTTATTCAACTAAAGAGGGTTCTCGTGCTTGTTGAGCTGAGACAGAATCGGAATTGAAAGATTCTACAGAGTGTCTCAAAAAAATGATCACATTTCTTTTCACTGCCATTTCCGCAAATTTTGGCCAAATAGGCTGAAATGTGGACCATAGGTGCCCAAACTCGGGCAATTTTATCTGTTAAAATTTGGTGCACTAGGCTTGACCAGTTCTCGAGAAATTTCAAAAAAGTGAAATTTGGTAATTTCAATACCAAAACCCGGTCACCGAAAAAACGTTACATTACATTATCGCCTAAACTCTAACGATAGCGTTGGAGTTCATGCGTCAACTTTTTACACACGAATTACCCTGAACTTCTGCGTTTACACTCCAAATTTCATCCAATTCCGTCAAAAATTAGAAAAGATACAGGAAAAGGAAATGTTTCCATTTTTCGGTGACCGACTTTCACAATTGAAATTACCAAATTTCACTTTTTTTGAAATTTCTCGGGATTGAATCAAGCCTAGTGCACGAAACTTTAACACATAAAATTGCCCGACTTTTGCCACCTATGGTTCAAATTTCAGCCTATTTGGTCAAAATTTACGGAAATGGCAGTAAAACGAAATGTGATCATTTTTTTGAGACACCCTGTACCTAATATCAGGTACAGGTATTTCAAAAGTACCCAATCAGGTATCAGGTATATATAGGTAGGTAATTCACAAAAATACAGGTATCAGGTATTAGGTATTAGGTATTTATTTTCAACCCAGATTTTAGCCGAAAAATCGCTCGAAATACCAATTTAGGCTTGAAAGGCAGCTAAAATCAGTTTAGTTACGGTCGTTTTAGGATTTTTTTCGACATATAAGTATATAAAATGCTAAAAACACACTTTCAAAATTATTGTAGGGTTGCTGAATCGCTTTGCACATCCCTCTCTGGTGGTGTTGATCTTTGCCAGTCAGAGAAAAGCTTCTTGTAAACCCTTTTTACCAGTACGTACATACATTGTATGTCCCTCTATTCAATGGACTGATCGCGTTCCCGACCGCTAATACATACTTAGGGTAACTTTACAAGTCCATATGTTTGCAACCGTTCGACCTACAAATAGTGATGCAAACGGGAGCGGAATACCGGGATTCGGGAAAACCGGGAAATGAGAATACCGGGAAAAACCGGGAAGTACCGGGATTACCAGGAATATCGGAAAATCGATCAAAACGCATGCAGCATGATAAAACATAAATGTTTTCAACATCCGGTTTAGCTATTGATACCATTTCTAGTCGTTTTTCTCAAGGATTTTCTCTCATAGCGGGCTAAACTACTGTGAGATCAGATTTATGTTTAATGGGCTAGTGAGTTGGTTTGGCAGGCACCAGGCAGCTCGATGTCAATTGGATCAAAAGAGTTGTGAAAGAATAGCCAATCAATGAGTGGCTTTTGTCAATTGAACGTCTTTATAAAGTTGGCAGCTTAGAACATAAAGTTTACGGCCTTAACCCATCTAGAAATATTTGGAAGAAAAAGAAAAACTGCAAAACATGGCTGTTCGCTCAAATTGAGCAAGTAGCAGTAATTTAAAAACTTATTCGAAGTTTTGCGTGCCGCTGGTAGTGGCAAAAGAAACTTGGGTATACAGTATATGTCACTGAAATACATAATATCTGCAAAAAACAGTCAATACTTCCATAACATATATTTCCCGGTATTCCCGGTATTTCCCGGTATTGAGAATGTGCGAACCTGGATTAGAAACCGGGAGTGAAAATTCTTCGGGAAATACCGGGATCCCGGTTGCATCACTACCTACAAACATTATAAACACAACTTTAGAATCCTGACGGTATCAGCAATCGAACGAAGCGCTCAAATCACTTTCAAACCCACTACAAAAAATTTGATTTTTTTCCATCTCGCATTTTAGGATTACCAATCAATGTTGCGCAGATTAGGTTGCACCACAGTACAGAGCTCGACCACTCTACAACTTTGGTCATATCCCTCTCGCGCAGGGCCGCCAAATGTCCGATGAGCCAATCGAATTTTTGGCTGGGAAAATGCGTGATGAGATTTGTTCCATCATGCATTTTGCGTGATGATGGTCTATGCTGTAGCATGGCGCGCCAGCCGGGCGGACGCAAAATGATGAAAATGTGTGATGGTCGTTTGCGACGCTGATCGGCAAATGCTTGATGAAAAATTGTCGGGTGCACCATGGTGCACGGTCTGCCCGTAAGGGCATACATGTAACAGGTCATCCGCCGATGGGGGGCGGGGGGTTGGGGGGGGGGTCTGGCGCCGGCCGGGGGGGTCTGAGCCAAAATTTTGGGGGAGGGGGTGGGCACTAAAAAACGCTCAAAAATCGAGAAAAATCGCAATTTTTGGCCTAAAAATCGCCAAAAATCGTTAATTTGGGCTGAAATGCAGCTATAAAGTGCTGTTTTGCAGGCGATTTTGGCAATTTTTGTGTGTGAAAGTGTAAAAAATTGCAAAAATTTGCTCGAAAATTTACTTGCCAGAAAATCGGAGGGGGGGGGTCGGTGAAATCGTCTCGGGGGGGGGGGGTCTGGCCTAAGTCGGGTGGGGGGCAGAGCCCCCCAGACCCCCCTGTTACATGTATGCGTAAGGGATATAGCCCAAAGCGCTCCAACGCATCCATAAGGAGTTATTCTCAAAAAAACTCTGAATATATTGAATACATGGGAAACATGCATTAACAGCATTGAAGCGACCGGAAAAAAGAATATCAGACAAGATATTATGAACACTGGACAAAAATCACAGGAGGGTTTTTCCGTATAAACGCCCACCCCCAAATAGTGGCTAGCGGTCAGCCCGGTTGGGCCGAATAAAGCTGCTAACAGCTAAAAGACGGCGTTACAGAGTTTTCACGGTGTTGGGTGACCTCAGTTCTGTTGCATGGGCGGGCAGGCAATCCGCTTGTGCTTCCACTGCGTATGTTTGTTATAAGTTTGATTGCTACTAGACTTCTTCCGGAAATTAACATTCGACTGATTTTTTATAGGAAAGCGCATAAAATCTCTTGCCTGTTGAAAACATACGTACTGTACATACCATACATGTAACAGGTCATCTGCCAAAGAGGGATGAGGGCTGGGCGAGGGGGGTCTGGCGTACTGTTGCTAAGTAAATTGATTTGAAATATAATTTAATTTTAATTTACTTAGCAAACAATTTACTTGTATTAGTAAATTTCTAAAAAAATATAATTAAAATTATACTTATAATTTACTTATAGCAGAAATTCACTATTAATATAATTAAGTTATAATTTACTTACCAAGTAATTTACTTGTATTAGTAAATTTCTAAAAAATTAATTAAAATTATAATTATAATTTACTTAACAACAGTAGTCTGGCGCTGGTCGGAGGGGTCTGAGCCCAAATTCTAGGGAGGGGTTGGGCACTGAAAACGCTCAAAAGTCGCAATATTTCGGCTAAAAATCGTCAAAAATCGCTAAATGGAAAGAAGGTGAAAAAGTTAGTCATGTGTAAGGGCGTAGCTGGAATCAAACCCAGCATCTTTGGATGCCCTTTGAATTTGGGCTCAAATGCAGCTAAAAGTGCTGTTTTTCAGGCGATTTCGGCAATTTTTGTGTCTGAAATTGTAAAAAAAATCGCCAAAATTTGCTAAAAAATTGCCTTGCAATTCATTTCAAGACAGGGATTTGATTATATAGTCGGATACCTAAAGAGCACACTGTAAAGACAAAAAAGCTGTTCAGTGAAATTTCTGATTGTTTCTGAGATTACGCATACGCATACGCAATACGCAAAATACGCATTGTTTTTTGCAATGCGTATACGCAAACTCATACGCATTTGTAATTGGAATGCGTATACACATACGCATTTGAAAAATCCGGTATTAAACAACACTAGAGCTTGCATACATAACGTATCAAATTAGTTTGAATAAGGTGAGTGATTCCAACGGATAACCTCTTTATTTGCCATGTCTACTCTTAACTCACCCAGATAGATGCTACGTACCTTCACTGTTTTGTGCTAATACACATTTACTTTCTAGCTTGTCCAAGTCCTACAGCTCTAGCTAGCAGTAGAGTTACATTAGGTGCAGCACCGAAACCCCTAGGCAGTGAAACCGGAAAACGACCGAATCACATCAATTTCTAGAGTGAGTTGAGGCCATCAATCTTTTCGGTGGGCTTGAGAAAGTGATCAACAAGTTGAGCACCTGCAACTGGGTCACGTAAACAAGACCAAACCGGTCTCACAGACTGTTTTTACTGACGGCACACTGCTGTTCTTTGGTAGGAGTATATTTTTGTGTATGGTAAATGTGTATACTCACCACAACTCAGCTCACACGACCTCAACTGAGGATCTAGAGCGGTCTGAATCTTGATCACCTCGCACATCACATCACCTACTTTCTTGCCGCAGTTTCTTGTAAAAGGAGCCATCAGACACTCCAGCCACTCTTGCCCGTAGCTGCAAAACTGGCAAGCTACAAGCCCGCCGGCCAACGCCAAAGGCTAACACATTGATGGAGTACAGAAGAAAAAAAACAATTTACAGTACCAGCAAACTCTATCAGGGTGCTTCTGTTTTTTGGTTCCAAACTCAGTCTCGCATTGGTGAAATTGCTTCTTAGATTTCATTTTTGTGTTATCCATGCAGTCCCAATTCTTGATGATCACTAAATAATCAGATATGTACGTAACGCATGTAAGAGAAACAAACCGTTATAGCCTTTGGTGCATTGGAACTGAGCCTCGGCAGCTATCACTCTGCAGACTTCTGCGTCCTGCTTGTGCAGGCCCATCTTGACCAAATTGGAAACTGATAGACAGGCCTTTATCTGGAGATCGTCGTTGATGCAACGACCGTACTTAACCAGTTGTCTGCAATATCTACCATGTATTCTATGGTCATATACAGTATAGCATAGAGAAAAAATCTCCACTCTTTCCTCGAACTTTATTCAAACTCGCTCAGATCTGTTTTTAAAAAAGGTTTATTACAACGCATATCAACACCGGACAAACCAGTAAAGAACCCATAAAGGCCCACATGCGAGGCAATCACCGGGGACGAACCCCTACTATGTGTCTAACGCTGGGTGCATGGCAGACCGAGTTGCTACCACTACACCACAGACGCAGACAGATGTAGGGATTTGGCTAAAATTTTCAGCAAAAATTGATAGATATTGTTTAAGTTGGTGCCAAAACTCTAACACGTACTGGCGTTATGAGCAGAAAGCTAAATAATTCGGTAATTCAAAGAGCATGGCTCTGAAACTGGCAGAAATGATTGCGATTGCTGTTCGATATAACATAACAACTGGGCAGCTCTCTAGCTAAAACCCAACTAACGATAAAAAGATGGCTAAATGTGGCTTTTCTTCGCAAAATCGGTTACTAAATTTTACATACATAGTATACGCAAACCGACTTGCAAATTTTCGTGAATCCTGCTTGATGTTGTTGCGCCATTAAGTTTAGCAGAAAGACTGCGAATTCGTGGGCACTTTGTGGCTCTGACTTCATGCCGAGCGCTTTGACAGTGGCCGAATTGCAGCGCTTGAATTTAGGAATGTTGCAGCCAGCTTGGCCGTCTTCCTTTGCTACTGCGAATCTTGCAACTCCAAATAAGTGTGACAGTTTCCCCAGTTGGCACGATACCACAGTGGCTAAAAGACACCACACTCTAGTACATTGTAAATCTTACAGTGGGAAAATATCGAAATTTTTAAAACATAATAATATAACTATACATATATGTTTTTCGCCAATCAAACATATAAATAACACATATACTTATATGTTTCTGAAAATTTAATATGCACATATTTTTAAACATAAAACATAATTTGTGTAAAAGTTGCTTATTCACTTATATTTTGTCTTAATTTTCGATAATTCAAACTTGATATTCTCAATTTACTGCTCAAAACGGTTTGCAACAATTTAGATAGCATACTCAGATTCAATAAGTTTAAGTGAAAGTCAGATTTTGGAAAAGTTTACTGTCAAACAGCAACCAAAAGTCTTGAAATCATGAATTCCTATATTTCCAGAAACATATTGGCCTCAAAACATATAAATACAAAACATATTTGACATGCAAACATATTGAGAAACATAAACATATATGTTTTTCCAAAAACAAATATATTTATGTTTTAAAACATATACATAAAACATATATGTTTCCCACAGTAAAATCTACCCAGTAGAACATGCAACTCATACCTAGTGAAAGAAGGAAAAATGTCTTGAAGAACATCATTCTAAAACGCCACTGTTGGATAGAGATGTGCAAAGTGCTACTGACAGACGGCAACCAGAAAGGAAAGTTTTTCGTTTTAAAAACTGGTCTGTCTACCTGTCTAACTGCTAAAAATGTTTATCAATTTTACTTACTGAATACCGAGTTTCAATTTTGAATTACTCAATTAGAAAAAAATCGGTAAACTCGGTACCCGGTAATTTACTGACTAAAAGCTTCTGCAATAGGTAGCTCGCCCCATCTCTGTCTGTGCAGAAAATATAAGATTTTTCGATCTGCTAACGACGAAAATACACAACTTCTACCAATTTGTTTGCGCAGCAGAATTGCTATAATGAGGCGCGAAGACTATAGAAGAAGGATCTATGTATATCTACTGCTATTTGTGACTAGCTTTCGGTGGCCTGGGTGGGGCTTTGCTAGTCTAGGTAGACATAGATGAGCTTGGTTTGCTGGTCCGAAAGCACAGTTTGATGAGTTTTATTCATCGATCAATTAACAGGATAGACTTGAACTCTGTGAGCACTTCAGTCAGATGCCTCAATAAATTATTGACCAGAAGAAAATTTACACCTGCTACTGCCTGTCTGTGCAAAGCAATTAGCAGAGAGCAATTTTGGTTCTTTCCAAATCCTCAACAAACTTACAGCTTCAAATATAAGGCGCTTCTCAAGGATTTGTTGGATGAGTAACTTCTATTAGTGTCATTTACTGTTATTTTACTAGTGGATTTTAATTTTACTATTTACTAAATTTACTACAAATTCGGCCCTTCAATTTAATTTTTATTTTTGTTTTACTACCAGTCGGCAACGATTTTGACAGTTTTTCTTTATAATAATTTAAATTTTTGGGCTGCCACTAGTCTTGCATGCAGTAAATGAACTTTGATGTAAGAAAACCGGCAATATTCGGCTTTTGCGAGCCCCCTTCCAGAGCAAAGGTCAATAATTTTTGGTCGAAGCTAGTGGGGCGAAGACTATTCTGGAAATCGGACTAGACTATGTACAAGTACGTACAGATGTCGAGACACGGAAATTAGTTTGCGTAGTTTTAGCCTCAGATATACATTAGAAGTGCAGTTCTATCAATTTCTTGCCTATTCTAAGCCTAAAAATAGGTTTTGAAGGGCAGCAGCCACTCTGTGAGCAATGCTGCAGGTAGAATGTCGACTCTC
>JASANB010003427.1:0-15580 GCA_030248155.1 Sabatieria punctata
GTACCGTCAGCCTCATCAGACCGCGCATTAGGGTTATCTACGTCCGCTTTTAAACACAGACTGCCGACATATGCGGCTGTTTTCCCCCACCATGCCGATTGCGGTCTATGGTGGTGGATACGGGTTGAGCCTGAACGCATCACGTGACTAATATGTTCATCAACTCATCAACAACTTATGGGAAGCGACGAAAATTTGGCCATTCAGTTGCATGTCAAGATACCAAAACCCCGTGCAGTGCTGTTCAAACTTTACGTTTAACGATCTCTATCATCTCTTAAATCATACATGTAATGGGTCCGAGCCAGGGATGGTTATTTTAAGCGAAATTAGCGAATTTTAAGCTAAAAAATAATGATTTCTCACTAAGTTTGTCACATACATGCAACAGATCATTAGGGTTGTGGCAGACCCCCAGACCTCCCTGTTACATTTACATGAATACGGTTTGTTCTGGAGCTGCTTGCTACTACATACAGTACATAATACTTGTATTTTCGGTTCAGTCAGAGGTTCCATAAACTTCTACAGTGGGGGTTGGCCTTTCTAACTTAGGGGCCCTAGTACATGTTCGCACCCACATTGGTGCACGCCTGTATGTATGTACTGTCAGAAACAGAGATCCAAGTGAAGCATGATGTGTACGTTCGCCTGACAGAACAACACAAACAGCACCTGACGGATGAAGGACCAATTCGGATTTGTCTTCTAGATGTTCTTCAGTTTTTCAAAATTAAAAATCAAATTAAAATTAAAATTAAAATTGATGTCTCTTGTTTTGTTAGTATGCTGTAGTACATATAAAACCATAGCTAACCGATTAACATTAATAGGGTGTACCAAATGGTAGGTCGTTTAAAATTTTATTCCTGGTCTGTTCCCAGAAAATAGTGGGCCGCGTTTTATATAGTGTGTACATCCCAGTGATGCCGATACCACTCGATGGTGCTGACGGGCGGACAATCTAGCTTATATAATTCTATAAGGGCTGTCTATATAAATTTTATCGTAGGGGCGGTCAATTGATTTTTTCTCAGTCACAGATACATTCGCCAACTAATCAGACCGGAGCTCCTATTGCTGTGCGGTATCCAGGATTGTAAAAGTGAGAGATAGCAACATTTTGAAGAGGCCTGGTTGCCTGCTCAACCAGGGCGAGAATTTTGTAAAATGTAAATTAATAATTTTAGCCTTTAAAAACGCGCTTAAAATTAGTCCAGAGCATAAAATTAACAGTTTGAACAAATAATTTAGATTTTTCTTATTTTTGATGGGACCGGAATGTATGACTTCTTTCTGCGTCGCCACCCTGCACGCCCTTGGTTCGCTACTGGGTCTGCACCGTCTACATCTAGAGATCTAGCACCGTCGACCTCAATCAGACCGGCGGGGAAAACAGCCGCATATGTCGGCAGCAGGCGTGCAAAAGGGGACGTGGGGAACACCAGAGCGCGGTCCGATGAGGCTGACGGTACGACGGTACGACGGTGTTGACGGTACTTTTTAGGTTTTGCCGGGTTAGGTGTGTGTAGCTGGGGGGGGGAGAATCAGGGAAGGTCAGAAATGGTCTATACCTATTATATTAATTAATTAATTAACTTTCTTATGATTGTACGACTCCAACGTGCCCTATATACTGATGCGTCTCCTAGGGGTATTTTTATATTTGGCAAAACAGGCCCCCCGGTCGTGCCCGCATTGTGCCCTGTATTTTTATATTTGGAAAACAAGCCCTCCGGAGCGTGCCCTATACCGATGCGTCCCCTAGGGGTAATTTTATGATTTTAGAACAGGCCCTCCGGAGCGTGCCCTCTACTGATGCGTCCCCCTAGGGGTATTTATATATTTGGAAAACAGGTCCTCCGGAGCGTGCCTATACTGATGCGTCTCTAGGGGTACGTTTATATTTGGCAAAACAGGCCTCCCGGGCGTTCCATGTGCTGATGTAGTGATCATTAGACTTGTCAGGCGAAGGGCTTTCAATCAAAAGATATATGACACGGCCGGGGTTAGGTGTAGCTGGGGGGGGGGGGTAGGAATCAGGGAAGGTCAGAAATGGACTACATGTTAATTAGTTAACTTTCTAATGACTATACGACTCCGGAACGTGCCCTATACTGATGCGTACCCCTAGGGGTATTTTTAAATTTGGAAAACAGGCCCTCCGGAGCGTGCCTATACTGATGCGTCTCCTAGGGGTATTTTTATGTTTATAAAACAGGCCCTCCGGAGCCTGCCCAGACATGGGCTAGCATTTCGGCTGAGGGGGGGTAGAATTTTCAATTCCTGAGGGGGAGAGGGGAAGGGTAGGAGCGGCTGAGGAGGTGGTAGGCCAAAAAGTCCGATTTTTTGGCTAAAACCAAGGCTTTTTTGCTTATTTTTCATTAAAATAAGCCAAAATATGCTATTCTGAGCTCACTTGCACCTAATCTAGGCATATTTTTATCATAATTTTCTATACAAAATTCTTCCGAAAAATTCCTGAGGAGGTAGCGGCCGGCTGAGGGGTGTAGGTCAGAGCCTGAGGGCAGACATGGGCTAGCATTTTGGCTGATGGGGGGGGGTAGAATTTTCAATTCCTGAAGGGGGCTGATGGGGGTAGGAGCGTCTGAGGGGGTGGTAAGCCAAAAAGTCCGATTTTTGGCTAAAATCAAGGGTTTTTGGCTTATTTTTCATTAAAATAAGTTAAAATAGGCTATTCTGAGCTCATTTACACCTAATCCAGGCATATTTATCATAATTTTCTATACAAAATTCTTCCGAAAAATTCGTCATGGGGGGTAGCGGCCGGCTGATGGAGGTAGGTCAGAGCCTGAGGGGGCCAGCCCCCCGCTTTGCCCATGTCTGCCTGAGAGGGGCCAACCCCCTCAGCCCCCCTTTGCCCATGTCTGAGCGTGCCTATACTGATGCGTCCCTGTAGGGGTATTTCTATGTTTTTAAAACAGGCCCTCCGGAGCGTGCCTATACTGATGCGTCCCTGTAGGGGTATTTTTATTTGGAAAACAAGCCATCCGGAGCGTGCCTGCACTGATGCGTCTCTAGGGGTACTTTTATATTTGTCCCAACAGGCCCCCCGGGGCCTGCCCTATGCTGATGTTGTGATCATTTGACTCGCCAGGCGAAGGGCTTTCAAGTGATATATGACACGACCATTTTGGACGATTTTGGAATTTTGCGAAAAAATAATCGATATTTTTCGATGGAATTCGTTAATTTATAATTAATTATGATCAATAAACATATGGGATCGGTTCCTGGTTCCCCCCCAGCTACACATGATCCCAGAAATTTACTTTGCAGGCAAAATTTCGGTTTTTTTGCAACCAAACAGCAAAATACCAAATACCGAAGCCAGTTTTGGGAACCAAATGAAACCGAATAATTATGATTTTCATGTTATAGTGAAAAATGTAAACCGTTTTGGTGCCGCGCCGCCCATGTCAGTGCCGACCTTTCACTGCTGGTCATTTCGGTGCCTGACTGTGAACACGCCATATAAGAATGTAGGTTAGGTTAAGCTGAGGCTTAGGGTCAGGCTATGACTTACGCTAGTAGGTTCCAGTTTAGGCTTGGATCTAGCCAATTTGCGCACACCGAAAACTAATCCCTAAGCCTAAGCCAAAATGGTGTAAGAATATTCTGCTCAAGTTGGTAGTTCCCTTCTGGTTCGACATGATGCAATCATCGATGAATATCTTATTCTACCATCTATCCATACACCCTGCCAGATTTAGGCGACCTTTTTTGGTAAATTGGCTTGGCCATAACCCCTTCGGGTCCTCCATGCCCCTTTTCCAAATTTGGCTATTCCGGCCCATTTTCAAAGTCAGTGTAAGACTTTTGTAATTTCTTATTAGCTTTCCTCCAGTTTGTACGAGTATAGTATATCTAATCTACTGTACGGTACGTACAAAGTGTATATTTTAGAAACTGGTTGAATAAAGAAATTCGAACAATGATGATGTTTATAAATCGGCGCAAAATCCACCTGCAATGTCGGTAACATTCAATGACGGATTTTGCCTGCCGTCGCATTTGTTCGTAGAGTTGACGTCTTTGGATGAACTCAGCTTCCCAACCAGTTCTTCTGCTCGTCTTAAGGTCTGCTTTATCATATAGTCATATAGTTGGTTTTACTCCGCCCTGCTTTTTGTGAAGAAATGATCTGTCGCAGATATCTATTTGTTGTGAGGATATTCCCCGAAAGCCGGTGAATTACGGTTGTCTGCCTACCTACCAAGCTGTAAACAGAAAAATCAGCCTCATCTAATGACATTTATGTTTTAATAGCCTACAGTAAAGTGGGCAAAGGGCGGTTGATCCCCTCAGACTCTGATCTACCCCCTTAGGCCGCCCCAAACCCCTCAGGAGTTTTTGGAAGAATAGCCTATTTAACCTATTTTAGCGAAAAACAGGCCCGAAATCCTTGGTTTTAGTGCAAACATCGGAGTTACCATCCTCTCAACCCCCGTTAGCCGCCGCTTTCCCCCTCAGTATTTGAAAATTTACCACCCCCTCAGTCGTAATGCCAGCCCATGTCTGGTAATAAGTAACTATTGAACGGTTCTTCTTTAGTACACCTGCTTATGCGTGTCAGCACATTATCTGGCTGTTGGCTCTAGTAGTGGCACTGTGTACCTCTTTTCCCGATATGCAGCCAGGTACAGGAAAAGCCTCAACAGCGTGCCAGTCCAGGTCATTGCCAACAAGGTCAGCTTTTATATTTAACAAGTGGTTCTTCTGGTCATTTGGTTAATTCTGGCTTTGTGGCAGTGTTTATGTTTAGGAGGGGTCTGTAGATCAGCTGTGCACCTCTCCAAACGAGTGTCATCTTGCCATTGCCACCAGTAAGGGCCATGTGTCCGTTGTCAACTTGTCGTCTGGAGCTCCTGCCACAGTTCTCAACAACACGTTGCACTTGGGCGTCCAACTTAGTGCGATATGTTGGGATGATGATAACTCTCGTTTCTACGTCGGGGACAGCATTGGCCGAATCAGCTGCTCTCGTGTTGGGGTAGCTTTACTTATTATTCTCTCTCTCCATCTACGTAACCCATCTATCGTCAAAATTTTAAAATTTCTACACTAGTGCCGGTAGAAACAAACAATTTTCCGTTCAGCTAACCATAACGAAAAAATTTGAAACGCTTCTGTGAGCTCAATTCTTGGCCGTTTGTTCTGTAAATTGGTCTATAGTTTCTTTTGTAGAAACTGTAGTAGCTGACAAATTTGCAGGAAAAATTCAGCTTGTTGGCTCGCAATGTTCAGGTGCGCTGAAAGGAAAAATGATTTGTTTCTACTGTTGCAGAACATAAGTACACAGTTTTTGTGACTGCGTCATAATCGAGAAGTTAGTTTGGCATTGGTTTGTTGTTATTTTAGAACAGAAATTTGTTCCGGTCTGCGAGTGAGTTGCAGCTGCAGCTGGACAGCGCCATCGTTCAGTTAGATTTCAGTGCTGGGTTGCTGCTTATCTCAACGCTTACTAGGTGCTATGTACATAGCCCTCACAGGTACGCACACTAATTCAATCCCCTAGTTTGGCACTTGGCAATGCGAAAATTAATTGAATTTTTCTTTCTGTTTCGATTGCGAATTCTGTATACGTGAACCGATCAACGCAGTTCCATCCATCTCTTTGCTTTGTCACTAATTCCGCTCAAATATCTAACCGCAGGTGCTTTAGCGCATTCGCTGTTGCGTTATTGTTTTGTTAGTGGCGCTGTGAGTTCTGCGAAAAACTGCCTATGTACTGAAGTAGAAAGTTTATTGACTAGTCCTCGCAAACACGTACAACACACAAACACCCGCACAGGCACAATAACTCAAACACTCACCACTCAAACAGCAATCGACCGCAACCAACATTTCGACAGGAACCGGACCGGAATTACCCCAGTTCTGGCCGAAACCGCAACTTTACAGCGAATATAAAAATTTGAAATAGCTACCAGAAACCAAAAATTCTAGCTGAACACTGCAGGAGACAGTTACAGGGTGCTTTGCTGTTAGAAGTTCTAACTTAGAACTGGCGCAACTGGCATGAAACATACTGTTTTACATGTCCAAGGAGTGTTTACGCACTGTTTTAGCACTAAAACATTGATTTAATTTTAGTTTAGTGATTTCTCAGAGAATCCTATATTCCCCTACAGGACCCCTCGTACGCCCTTGATGATTTTGCGATTTTTTTAGGTTTGGTTCCTGTCTCTTTAAGACCTCTGTTTTTTTAATTTTCGGCTTTATAATATCGAAACAACTGAAATTTTCCATCTGAACCTACTGTAGCACCATTTGGGCTGTAGTAAATTACCGAGACTTTTGTGTGCACTTCTGAGAAAAAGTAGTGATAATATCAATAAAAATTGTTGCCTAAAACAAAGATTTTAAGTGAAATTTTAAGTCGGAAATTGGTATTTTTTTGCAATTTTTTGTCAAACCTTAGATTTTTACAGGAAATTTTTGAATTATAGCCGAAAATTTCGGATCGAAAAATTTATATGTGCGGCGAAAAAATTGCCCCTTTCTTAAACCAAGGCAACTATGCATGGTGACCTGGCTGTCCCCTGAGCTGCCGACGATGTACATCTATGAGCTGTTTCAATGAATCCCGTCATGCAAATAAATAAGCAAATAATGCTATTCAGAGGCACGTGCGTGCAGATCGGTCGGAAGCCTCGGTCGGGTGCTTACGGTGCCTGTTTCTTTGGCACGGAAGATGAAGAGAAGCCACTGGTCTTTGCTGCCCGTCCGAATGGACGTCTGTGGGAGGTTGATTGTGAGGGTTCGGTGTATAGCACTCACCAATTCACTCACCTCATAGACGTGTCTTATGTGCCACCTGTTAGTTACAGGTTTGAGTTTGTGTGTGTCACAGCTCATTTTCCAGCTTGGCAGTTTTGCAGGTGCGACTTCAATCCGCAACTCACCGATGCGCCGTCTGCAGCTCAGTTCTCTAAAATCCATTTGTTCAAATATGCCAAGTATGTTTGCGGTTCTTTGTCGTAGTTGTCGCTTTTTGGTTTCAGTGAACAATTCCTGTGCACTGTTTGCGACTCAAAAATATTTGTGCTCGAGCCAAAGAAAGCGCGCGTTGTGGTTGTGTGCGAATCAGGAAAAGGTAATGTTCCTAATTAATGGCAAACTGTTCAGAAATAATTTGGAATTTTTTAAACTGATCTGCTTTGATCTGGTCGCCTAATCAATAACTCTTCGGACTTAGGAAATGTTATGGCCACATTTCTTTTTGCTGTAATTTTTATAACCTTGGTTGAATGGGCTTTAATTTGGAGCGTATGTGCTATAATTCGGGGTGTTTTATATGTTAAAAAGTTTAGTGCAACAGGCTTGTTGCAGTCGTAGAAATCCGAAAAAAAAACTGAAATTCCATTAAAAATTGTACGTGTACTAGGGTTGTGGGTTACTCCCCGTCCCCAGCTAGAAAGGCCAACCCCCAGATAGTTAAGGGACCCCTCCGACCCCAAAAATTCAAGTACTAGTAGCGGCTCAAATACTAACGGACTGATTCCGGAATAACTAATTTTTTAGGACCTTCGGAGTTTATCTAAGTGATATGGGCGGGCTAGGCCGTTTGACCGACTATACACCCTGCCCAAACAGAACCTGTCAGAACACTACGATACACAGGGTACGTATCTAAAGAAAAACAAACAAAACATAACAAGTTATAAGTTACATGGAGGCTTTTGTAGCTCTCCGAATACAGAGTGTGCGGTAATCAACCAATAGGTCACATTCGCCGTTTTCTCGGCGTTCCCGCAATTCTTTCCGCAAGTCAAAAGCTTTTTTCGCCTGCCACGGCGTAAGATCACAGCCGATGTAAACAGACGCATACTGAGGTTTTGAAGACAGAACCGTTCTTTTTCGTTGCATTACAGCCTGCTTTGTCACATGGTCTTTCAATTCCACCACAACCTTTTGATGTTTGTCTGTTCCAACAGTCCGAATGTTCAGAATTTTCATGTAGTCAATAGTCAATTCAGAAAACAGATCGTTGACTAGGAAAGGAATGTCCTTGCTGTCTGTGGTCCGAGTAAAAAGTCCGTTGATGACAAGGTTCAGGCGACGCCTTTCACGTTCGCGCATCTCTCGTTCCCAGTCACAGATACGCACCAGCTCTGAGTGCGCTTTGTCGTAGCAGGAGGAGGGGTAGGAGAGGGAGGGGTTTTTAGCTTAAATTCGCTTGAAAAGCCTTTGAAAACCGCGTTTTGCCGTTTGAACCGCTGATATTTAAGAGCCTTACTGAAAAACGAGCTAAAACGCATTTCCAGACTTTTTTCTTAGCTTTTTGAAATTTTGGACCCCCTCTCTGTGTGAAATCGCCTAGACCCGCACCCGACGGAAACCCCGCTCCCGCAGGTCGGCCCGGACCTGTTGCATTTATGTTAAAAATGGACAGATTCGTTTTTGTTGTCATTTCTCTAAATTGTGGCCAAATGACCTGGAATTTGGAGAATATCTGCTAAACTTCGGGGTATTTTGTGTTAAAATTTTCATGCCTTGAGGTTGGTGCAGTCTCGAGAAAACATGGATTATCCAGAAGAACTGGTTTTTATCTGCTCAATCAAAAAAAGCAGATGTTCAGGATTTTCTTCATTTTCTCATTACTGCGGCAAACTAACTGCATCGAATTTTGACACAAAATACCCATTTTGGCACCTGTATTGCAATTTTCAGCGTATTTGGCCAAGGTTTGCGGAAATTAGAACAAAAACAAATAAGTCCATTTTTAAATTAATTCTTTTGGTTTTGAAATTACCGAATTTCAGTTATTTTGGAATTTCTTGGGACTGGGTCAAGCCTGTCACACTAAACTTAAGTCTTGCCTTTTATCAAAAAACATCGTGAAACTTTACAAATGGTGGGGTTTTTCGCTAACATAGGCACCGTTTAACCGTAAGTGTACAGTTTTTAAGGTAACTCGTGTGTGTGTATGCCATATTATGCAAGGTCATCGTCAACCCCGATTTTGAACGTTTCTGTGTTTGTTTTTCAGATATAGCGGAGTATTCGGTGTTTGGCAGCGACATATTTGTGCTGAGTGCTGATGACGGGATGCTTCGCAAGTATTCCCTCTTTTCGTACGGCAAGGCGGTGGAGAAGTTGCACTGGCGCGAATGCTTTGTCCAGGCAGCTCAACTGATGGCTTGCTACTGTCCGGCTCTGTCGTCGTATGTTGTGTCGGTTGCGACGTCTCCTCTAAACATTGGCTTTAGGGTGCCGTGGAAGAGCGACTTAATTACATCTGTTAAGCGGCACTTGGAAGAAATCTACGAATTGGACTCCGGCTCGGAATTAATCAGTCGTCTGTCGTTGCTGGTGCAGAGCGCTAATACGCAGCAGTTCCTGGAGCAGCAGGCCGTGGCCGCCCGCGCCACTGCTGTCCGTCTGGCTGGTGGAGTGCACCGTGTGGTGAGGATAATGGAGAACAGCGGCTACGACGACGACTTCACCTTCCGGGCGCCATCGCCTCTTCGAGCAGCGCAGCGCAGTAAGAGTTCTCCGGCGATAGACACCGACAGTCTCTGGCCACTGCCCACTAACAAACGTCACAGCGTGCCGGTGCCGCGCACACTGCGTCGTCGTTCGACCGCTGCCGACTTGGAGCAGGGCAACGAAGAGTCTCTGAGGACGTTGCTGGCGGCGCCTACCAGTGCTCAGTTGGCGCACCTGCAGCTGAGCAGCAATCGCAATTTCAGCTGGACTGAGGAGAAACTGCCTAGACTGGCTGAGGATAAGACGGCGCTGGACGACATCCACCTTTTGTCAGAGTCGTTCGAGGGCAGACTCCTGCGCAGTTTGGAGTTGGGTGGAAGGAAGGTTATGCAGACTGTCAACTCGGTGGCCAGCCGACACACGGCCCCTTTGGAATCGCGCCAGATTAAGCCGAGAAAGGTGCGAGCAGATATATCCTATCCAGTGGATATGGAATTCGTGCAGCCTCTGCAACCGATGCCAGAGATACCGTCTGTGCAAAGACGTGTGCCGAGACGACGCAGAGCCAAGATTCGCAATCTGCCCCCAGTGACCCCGTGTGATGATCTCAACAACCGATCGCATACCCCGACACCGTCTGACAGCTCCGACCACCTGATCAATGGCAACAGTGCGATCGACTCGCTTTGTCTGGCTGACGACGCCGCCGAACCTTGCCCGAACTCCACTGACTCTTCTCCAGCTGTTGAGCACTGTCCCAGACCGGCCAGTGATGATCTGATTTCAGATGAACTTGACTCGACCGAGTCAGACAGATGCGAACGTTGCTCATTGCACAAGTATGCCGCTTTTGGCTATGCCTTTTTATCCTACACTCACACATGTACTAGGGGCTTTGGGGGTTACCCCCAGCTGGAAAGGTCAACCCCCTCACCCCTGAGACAGGTTAAAGGACCCCCGACGCCAAAATACAAGTACTACTAGTGGCTCCAGTACTAACAAACTGGCTCAGAAATCACTAATTTTTAACCTAAAATTCGCTTGAAAAGCCTTTGGAAACTGAATTTGGCGAGTCCACTACTGATATTTAAGAGAAATCGGTGTTTTTTGGAAGCCCTTTTTGTCATTTTTTGCTTGCTTTTGTTGAAGGTGGTCCAGAATATAGCTGTTTTGGTCAGCCTATGTTCTGGACTACTGGATACATTAGGTAGACAAAGACTTGCCCTTCATCAAAGAAATTTGCAAAAATATATAAAAATTTAGCTCTAAAACGCTATTTGGCAGCTTATAATAGTGATTTTTAGCGTCTTTACTGAAAAAAAACGTGCTAAAAACGCATTTCCAGGCGTTTTTTATCGTTTTGAAATTTTGGACGGACTTCTGGGCGAAGCCCCCTCGACTTAGATTTAACATTTAGATGCCGGGGCCACAGTGACACAGGCTAGCAACCTAACCACTTCTCCCCTATCTAACCACTTTTCCCCTCCCAGGCCCGCACCTGTTCTGTTGTTGCATGTATGGTTATATGCAGTCATACATGTAACAGGTCATCCGCTGATGGGGATGGGTTGGGGCCTGGCGCCGGCCGGGGGGTCTGAGCCCAAATTCTAGAGGAGGGGGCTGGGTACTAAAAACTCTCAAAAATCACCAAAAGTCGCAATTGGACTAAATATCGTCAAAATCGCTAATTTTGGCTCAAATATAAAGCTAAAAAGTGGCTGTTTTACAGGAGATTTTAGCAATTTTAGTGTCTGAAATTATAAAAAATTTTAAAATTTGCTGAAAAAATTACTTGCCAGAAAAATCGGAGGGTGGTAGGAAAAATCGTCTCGGGTGGTTGGTGGGGGCAGAGCTCCTGTTACAGGTAGGTAATGCAATATTATCCGCTTGACAGTACATTTAGATAACCGGGCCACACATGAACGGCCGTGTTTCTATTGGGTGGTAGTGGTACCGCTGTGTTGTGTTGTCGAAATTCAGGCCTATATGTATATTAATTGGTCAAATGCGTCTGCTCCGTTTTCCGGAAGGACGCAAGTGCTACTATGTTTAGGTCTTGGTGGCTAGTTCTGAAACTAGGATGCATCTTGTCAACGGTGCCGGTCTCTGCTGATGATTATTGCGCAGGTAGATTTTATTATTCTGTGACCGACTTGGTGCACTGGTCTGTTGGTGTAGGTGGGGTTCCGAGCTCAGTGAAGCAGTGGCTGGAGCTGTTGAGCGCCTGGAAGCAAGTGCAGACGGCTGCGGACGGACAGACGGCAGAGCTGTGCCATCAGTGTCAGCGTCTGTTCGATGTCTCCGCTGCTCGTGTCGGTTCCACTTGGCCGGCCGACCTCCTCCCTTTACCAGATGCAAACAGCCAGTCTGAGGAAGCGGTGACTACCGACGAACTGTTGTGCCAAGTGTTTTGCGACTCAGATGGAGCTGCCAGTGGCGATGGAGTGACGAGCGGTTCAGAGACAGTGATGGCGTACAGCACCTATTATAACCCGGTGTACCAGAGTTGTGAGCTTAGTAGTGCGTCGGTGTGGCGCTGGCTCGGGAGCGTGTCGCTCGTCAGTGTGCTGCGTTGCATGTGCGCCGTGCTGGGGGCTGACGTCACCGTGCACGCGCTCCACGACCATTTGTCTGTGCTGGACGGTTGTATGGACGGCGGTGTTTGGTCGTGTTTGGCTGAAATGGCTAGACCGCTCCCTTGCTCTCAGCTGGTTGGCGCCGATTCGGTGGGTTCCGTTGTCTGTATGATTGCTTACGTGTAGTTAGTTGAATGGCTTTAGATAGTTGGCTCGTTGCTGCGCGACCTGCACGCCACGCACACCTCCACTCACATCCAGTACACCGACGCTGTTGCCGCCACAACCAGCTTCTCGCTGCAGCTGTCGCAGTAAGCCTTTGTCCTTGGTGTCTCTTGGTGAGTGAGTGCGCATTTTCGAAGCATTCAGGTGTTGCCCTTGTTGCACGCTGCCTCTCACTGCTAGAGTGTCTCACCAGGGCATCCTTGTGTTTCATTGTGGTAAGCTTTTCCTTTCTCGTCCTTTATTTGCACCTCCTGTCAGTCGGAATTACACCCGATGTTGATTAGGTGGGGATGCCTTCTATTTGCTGAATACCGTGCGTCATCACGTCATCAGGTTACTACCTCTTGTGGTAGGAATTAGTCGTTGAAGACTTGCTCTCGGTAAATGGTGAAAGACGTGAAATTCAAATAGGCGTAGTAGTGGCCCTACTCAAAACAATCTTTGCCATTCTCTGGTTTCAATTCGTGGCAATATGCCATTAACAGGCTCACGGTTTGCCCCACATTCGGCGAAATCCTCAGCGAAATCCTGGTCCATTAATCGGCCCGTTTTGAGGACAGTGTTTGAAAGTAGTCATTTCGCCAAAGATCAGAAAGTTGAAATCTTGAGTTTCTTGACCGAGATCGTCGATGGTATATTGCCAGTTGCCACTACCTGAAAAGCTCAGAATAGCTGAGAATATTTTCAGATCATTTAATAGGGGGGAAGTGTGTGGCACTACATTATTCATCCACCTGAATTTCGCCTCTTTTTTACCGATGACTGGACAAGTGGTTGATGCAAACCACCACCAACACTTGTAACCTTTCGTTCTGTCATGCGAGGATCCGACTGTTAATTTTGTTTTACATACTGTTAAGCAGACATGGGCTAGCAGTTCGGAAGAGTAGAATTTGCAATGCTGAGGGGGTGGTAAGCCGAAAAGTCCGATTTTTTGCTAAAATCAAGGTTTTTGGCTTATTTTTCATTAAAATAGGTTGAAATAAGGTATTCTATGCTCATTTACACCTAATCCGGACATATTATTAATTTTCTATACAAAATTCTTCCAAAAAATTTCTGAAGGAGGTAGCGGCCGGCTGAGGGGGGTAGGTCAGAGCCCATGTCTGCTGTTAAGTACATATTAGCTGATCGAAGAGCAATTTATCGTACTTTTTGACAGCCGTTGCCAACCGGTAATTTCAGGTCATGCGTATCACAAAGTGTGTGTGGTGAACAACGATGATCAAGCATTGCGTTGTTTCAAATGTTGCATGCTACCCAGCGGTACAGTTACTTTAAAAATATAGTTGGTTCGCGTTCGTTGCCTTTCCAGCGAACTAGAGTGCACGTTCTATATGGTTTTACAGTGTAAATAATGGCAAGAACTACGTAGGTTCGAATATTGGTAGAGATTGTAGTAGTGTTCGGGGCAAGTGCGTCAGTAAGAGGCGTGCAAAAATTCCGTAATCGCATGAGGGGTTGGCAATTTTATTGCGTAATTTTAATTTTCAGTTTTAAAGTGCAGAAATCACTAACATGGCCATAATTTTTACTGTTTCTATGTACAGTACATGTACATCTAGTCTTGATTTGAAGCCGTCCGAGTTGCGTTTTCTCAATTCACTTAGATGAACATCTAGATAGAGGACATCTACCAGTTATGTCAGGGCGTTCCAATTTTTCAATTTCCAAAAGGCAAAAGTCATCATATCTATGTACTGTATGTCTTTTATGACATCTTAGTAAGAGTTTATAAAGGTGTATCACTTATCGGATCCAATTCTTTTATGGTCAAATAATTATGAAGTTAGGTAAGGGCTCAGGATAATTTCGACCCATTACAGGGGGAGAGGGGTCCGAAATTGGGCAAAAATCCTATTATGTAATTTCGCCCGCGCCCTAAGGAATTTAGTTTTGGCAGGCTTGTTCCTTACATGCACTTTTTTTATGTACGTTGTGCGATGTCCTTAACGTTTGGCCACTGGAAAGGTAGCTTCGTTGTGTGTCGTCTGCTTGCTCCGATTCGATAATGTACAATGATGTTCTTACATTATTATTAACATTCGATAATGTTTGTGATGTTCATTCATATTGCAGCCATTTGTTATTGTCCAGCTATTCAGTTAGGTATGTAGCTTATCAGAAGGCTTTTGTCATGTTGCCATTTTATAGTCTCCGCTACGGTGCTCAAATTTGTCTTTTACTGCAAAGTTAATGTTGTAAGAAGAATGTCTTGCCTGCACGACCAATATATTCTCTCTACCAAATTGACACTAACGCAAGAAGTCTACTATAAAACCCAGTTTTGTGTCGACATTTTTAACAGTTTAAGAGAAAAATTAGGAGAAATCAGTGAAGCATCGTTTGAATTGAATTTTACGCTTTTACTACGGATTCGTTGAGTGCGTTAGCTCAGTGGTGTGTTGAGGTCGCTGCCTTGTGTTTACGGCATGCTCCGCTCCGCTCCGCCTCGGGATCTGCACCGGTTGTTTGTTGGTTGGAATCGAAATCAGCTTGACTGGAACTGCGTAGAGTAGACGACGCTAAGCCCAGCTGGAGACCCGGGCCGACTTTTTGGCGGCCCGGCTCGGGAAACCTAAAAATCGCTCGAAATCACTATTGACAATCAAAAGAAGACCTACAAGGGTTTTTTACCACTAAACTTGTCTATTCTTACTAGAATGTCTATTTATTGACAGTACAAGAAAGTTTTTAGTAAATTTCGAATTAGTTTTTAGTATTGTCCAAACCGTAATTTTGGGACATAATAGCTCTGGTTGGGCTACTACTGCCCAAACAGGAGAATATAAATGGGTACCAGCGTCGGGTGGAAAGGCAGTTTTTGTGCGCAAGCCAAGCCACATCTACGGACCACAGAATCCTTCGACACTCCTCTCGGAAATATGACCCACGTGATTATGTCAGTGCCCCCTGCAAGGCCTTACCGCACGTTTAAATTTGCTACTAGACATGCGAGTTCTTTAGCTTGCTGCAAATTTTAAATGAATTGAGCAAAATGTTGGTGTAAGAAAACAAGGACCACTAAAGCAATTTTTCTGTGTAAAAATCCATGTACCTTATCAGTTTTTCTTTTGCAAAATGCCGTCACCTCTCCTTATATGTACAGGGTGCTCGCCCCACCGACTATGACCAGAACCCCTCCCCGAGACGATTTTCCCGTCCCGTTCAATTTTCTGGAACGCAATGTTTACTGCTTTTTATGCATGTTTTACATTTCAATTTAAAAATTGCCTGTAGAACAGCGAATTTTTGCTGTACTTGAGGCTTTATTAGCGTTTTTAACTAAAAAAAACACAACTAGGTGTTTCGAACGATTTTTA
>JASANB010003428.1:0-37460 GCA_030248155.1 Sabatieria punctata
CCACCACCAGCACCCATCTACCTTGGACTCACCCTTGACTCCAAGCTTACCTGGAAACACTACATCACCAAAACCGTCAGCAAAGCCATGCGGCGTCTCGCGATTCTGAAAAACTCACAGGCACATCCTGGGGCCTCAAAGCTGCTGACATGACCCAATCTATACAAATCCTACCTCCGGCCTGTACTCGAATATGGAGCTGAAGTATGGCACCCTTCTGCACGTGCCACTGTCTCCCACCAGATCGACCGAGTTCAAGGCAAGGCTCTCCGCTTAGCCCATGCGGTACCCGCCCACACGAGTCAAGCAGCCCTAGAAATCGAGAGCAACATACCACCTCTCTCCCTCCGCAGACATGCCAAAGTAGTTGGGAAATATGAACAAACCCTCCGCAAATCTGATTCTCACTGTCTCAAACGCCACATTGTTGACTACCAAGCCATCCCAGAGAGGAAACGCCACCGACTCCAACGTTCAAACTTTGTCGAATATGCCTCTCACTTCACTGCTGATATCCCCCGCCCATCTCGCACTCCCACTCCACCTCTCCCCATTCACCCTTTACAGCTAGATGCTACTGACCTGGCCTTCTGGCTCCTCCACAGCGAACCATTTGACCCATCTATCTCCTTCCCTCAAACTGAATGGATCCACATCTACATAGATGCCTCCTCTACATCCCAGTTCCCAACAGGCTGGCATTGGCTGCTCGTCATCCAGTGCCAACCTTCCTGACTCTTCCCACACTGAACCCGCTGATGGTCCTTGGAGCACCACCGACCTGGAACTGAAGGCCATTCATCGTGGACTCACCCTCAGCCACCAGACTCTCCAATCACAACACGTCCACCAAATTGCACTCCTGACTGACAGCCTGAGTGCCCTCCACTGCCTCCGAACTGCTTAAGGCAATAGCCTCCGTTCACAGACTGACCTCATCTACTCCATCCAAATAACCATCCAAGACCTCACGCAACTTTGCAAACGGCTACGACCAGCATTTTCACTGTCTCTACATGTGGCTCCAGGGGTACGGACACGCTTCCAGCCTGCTGGTTCATTTCGGGTCACAGCATGGCTCAAGTAAATATTCACACAAGCCATGTGCACATCACATGAGTTTCTTCAGATATCAAGCAGCTGCTCTTCTCATGCTCGCTTTCCTGCCGTTCAATGGCTTCTCAACTGCTCGGCCAACTTGCCGTCAGTGTGGTCACAGCAGCTTCACGCCCAACTGGTGCACAGCAAAGATGCTGCTCCCTGGAAGGACACCCGCCTCCATGATTCTCAACTACGGCTCCAATTTCTCAAGCTCTCGGCCGCCAGCGGCTACAGGTATTGTAGTCGTGGAGCCCACCAAAGCATCGTGCAAGCTGATCTGCATTTCCAGCCATGCAAACCGAGGGGCCTACACGGGGTTTTGTGTCGTCGTCGTTGGCTAGCGGTGCGTCAGGGGCCTACGATGGCCAGGCCTAGCTCTTTGGTGCCATTCCGACGGCCTGTTTGAAAATGCGCTGCGTACGCCTTTTAAGGCGAGTCCGAGGGGTACTCCCCCCCCGTCGTGTCTGTGTACAGTCGTAGCTTCGGTTTGTTGCCAATGCCTAGGTTTACCGGAGAGCGCAAAAGTGCTTAACAAACCAATGTGGTCGATCAGCCCAAATGTGTGTGGTGGGCTGAGCGAGGGCCCGACACACACGCTGATCCGGATCCGGTCGGACGGCCACACCCCGGATCCGGCTCTGCCGGATATGCCGGATATCAGTCACATATGGTGAAAACGCGATTTTTTACGGTATTTTTTGAACATACACAGTATTCGACCGAATTTCAGTTGGAATTTCTTGAGGCGATTGCTACGACCCCAGTAGTTCAAAATAACCCCGATTTCTGCAAAGGATGCACACTCATTTTGACAATGCTAATTTTTCACCTGATAGGGTCTGCCAGATTTTAACGGTTTTGCGGAAAAGTTGAAATTTTTCAGGTTCTAACTATTTAATATAAAGATCCGATGAAATTCAAAATTGACATCTGAAAATCTCAACAAATATCTGAAAGGGGGATAATCCCGCCAAAGAGCAGAAGGGGTAGCTAGAACTTGGCCAAAAATAAACTCAACAATACTAATACGATACATACGATAATCAACGATACAATGATCACAAAACAGCCAAGTAGACTGGATTTCTATGTTTAGGATAGTCGCCTTGTTTTTGTTAATTTTTCATTTAATTAAAAATTAAAAATCTAAAATAAAAAAAAACGAACTATTATTGAGGCAAGTTTATACTGTAAATCTGTACTTTACAGAGATCAAAGCGTCTCTTTTCAGTTGCAGAATGGAGATGAATGGTTTGAGACTCTAAACTCAACTCGCAAAGAATGGAAATCTCACCAAATTTTTCAAATTCATAATTCTTTAGTTTGTAAAACTAGGACAGGTCTACCAAAAGGTCGGCTAAGTATACTAAGTTAGGCTAAGTTAGAGAGAACAAATTTTGAGCGCTGGCACGATCGGCGGCAGGGATTTCAGCGAATCAGCTCGAACCCAACCTTCCAGGTATAAAAAGCACCTGAAAAAACACTCATTTAGATGCACAAAAAGCTTTTGGAAGCTGAATTGCCAGAATTCGTAATTTTCAGCTGCAAAATCGGTCGCTTAGCCCTAATCTCTCAATACGAACGTTTCATAGAGGGAACTCAAAAACCGCCGCCTATACTGTTAGCGGTACCTGTTAACAGTACAGAAAAATTTACCAGATCCTTTCTAAGGCGACCACAGAGTATTAATAATTAATTTAGGATTAATCGACCGTTCTGATTCCGTTAAAAGCACTAAAAATGACAAATTATAACTGCATAACCTAAAACTGTTAGCGGTACCTGTTAACAGTACAGAAAAATTTACCATATCCTTTCTCAGGCGAGCACAGACTTTTAATAATTAATTTAGGGTTATTCGACCATTCTGATTCCGTTAAAAGCACTAAAAATGACAAATTCTAACTGCAAAAGCCGAAACTGTCAGCGGTAACTATTAAAAGGCCACAGTAAATTCACCAAAACCTTTCTAATGCGAGCACAGACTTTTAATAATTAACTTAGGGCTAATCGACCATTCTGATTCCGTTAAAAGCACTAAAATTGAACAATCCTAACTCAATAAGCCTAAACATAAACCTTAAGCCTAAGCTATAACCTTCTCAACATACATGTACTAAGGGGGTTACCCCCTCAGCCTTCTTACTGAAAAACCCGTGCTAAAAACGCATTGCCAAGCGTTCTGGACTTGGTAGGCAAAGATACACATAGTGCAAAAGTGCCTCATATTCAAGGTGGAAGGAAGTGCTCCATCTAGTTTGTTTGTATTTTGTAACTCTGTTTCGCTCTTAGGTAGGAGTTCTATTTTGTGCTGTGGTTTTATGTTCAAGAAATATTCATGTGAAAAAATGTGTGCGACGGCACTGTTTATAAAAATTTAAAGAGCTCTTTAAATCACAGATGTTAAAAAAAATTTTTTTTTTTTGAAGGCCAAAAATTTTTGCTTTTTTTTTTTTAAATTTTTAAAAAAAAAATTTTTTTTTGAAAATCGTCTTAAGGGGTCCAGTGTGCTAGTACAGGCACTTACAAAAAAATTTCCACTTTTGCACCTCAAGTCAGTTAAGAAACCTGTTCGAAAACGCCAATACAGGTCTAAACACTGCCTGTAACTGCATAATTACACCAAAAATTGTCTTTAGAGGCACATCTAGGTGAACCTAAGGAAGGATTTCTTATGCAGTCGCTGCTAGACTCAGTATTATGCAAGTTGCTGGATAAAATGTTGGCTGCTAACAAAGAATTTACAAAAAATTGCACGTATTTACGTGAATTTTCGCACTTTTTTCCTTAATTTGCATATTGATTTTTAAAAAAAAAATTTTTTTTTGAGCCTTCAAAAAAAAAGCTTTTTTTTTTTTAAAAAAAGTCTTTTTTTTTAAAATTTTTTACCCTAACAACTGTGCTTTAAATAATATCTTTAAAACCTATAAAAGATGGATCCTTTAAGACACGATCGTTAGTATCGATTACTATCTGACACAAACATGAGTTGGTTCATACATGTAACAGGGGGTCTGCCTGCCCCCACCCGAACCCGACTTATAGGCATCCTGGCATAGGCGGGGTTCTGAATACGAAAGTTTAGCAAAAGTTTGAAACAAACATCGAACTAAAGTACTCGCATGCCTAGTTGCACTTAGACGTTCGTAAGGCGTTGCAGGTGGCCCTGACACCACCTGTATCGGTTTTTGCGAGAGGAGTGCCTAAGCATTCTGTGGCCAGGGGACCGGCCTTGCGCACAAACACCCTTTAGCTTCCCACCCGAACGGCGGTACCCATTTACCTACTCGCTGTCACCAGTTTTCGGTGGCCTGGGTTGGGCTTTGCGTCATCTAATTCCAGTCAGACTGGTTTCGAATCCACTACAACCGCTAGAGATGCAGGGGCCGCCGTGACTCAAGGGATCGAGTAACCAACCACTGAGCTAACGACGCGACTCAGCAGATACTAGTAGCAAATAAAGCAATTAGGAAGCAAATATCAATAAGTAAGAAACAAACTAGCACATAGGTAGGCATAAGCAGGGAGGGGCGTGCATGGGTAGGGGGTGCGGACAACAACCAACAGATCAACAGCAGCTTGGCGTACGCTAACACCCGCACACGCACTCACACACGCGAACACTGACCAGACCAGGCAAGGCGCTGCAGCAGACACGCCAAAAATCGATAACATCAGGATTACTACAGCCATTTTCTAAGTTCAATGAATTTATAGTTTTTTGCGAATAACTTCTTACGGATGCGTCGGAGGGTTTTGGGCTTCATGACCAAAGTTGTAGAGGGGCTTGAGCTCTGGTTGAATTTGCATTCTAATCTGCGCAACGTTGCTCGGTAATCCTAATTTGCGCCATGGAAAAAAATGAACTTTTTATGTGGTCGCTATGGAAGCGATTTGAGCACGGAATTGGAGTCCTCACGCGTTGGCGATTCTAAAGATGTATTTATATTGATTGTAGGTCGAACGGTTCCAAAGATACGGCCCTTTGAAAGTAGGCCTACTGTGGAAACGGGCGTTGGGGTCGATTCGTGTCCAGTGGTTTTTAGTCGTCCATGCTAAAGCCCAGAGGGAGTAACTTTTTCAAATTCACTGAGTCTTTGATTGGAGAATAAGTTTCCATTACTAAAAAGCAGAGCTAGCGCACATAGAGAGAAGGAAACACAGAACAAGAACACCAAGTCAAGAGCAGGAAGTGGATAGTAGTTACTTTTTTGCGTCGGTCGGACTCGGAAGCTGCATCAGGTGCGGCGTAAACTGGAGGCGTGTATTCTTCTTTGGCCCAGAGGCCGCGCCCGCCGGCTGTGCGTTAACGCGGACGGCTTTCAGGAACGGCGACCGGGCCAGCCATTAGAGCGGCTAGTTACAATGGGAACTACCAACTTGCGCACACGGATCAGCATGATGATTCAGCTAGCCTTGCACCTGTAACCTATTAGCTCTGTTTTGCCTGCAGTTATATAAGATTTGACGGATAGGAATGACGGTATTTTCACTCCCGGTTTCTAATCCCGGTTCGCACATTCTCTAATACCGGGAATACCGGGAAATATATTTTATAGCAGTATTGACAATTTTTTGCAGATACTATGTACATATTTCAGTGACATCTACCTACTGTATACCCAACTTACTTTTGCCAGCACCAGCGGCACGCAAAACTTTTACCAAGTTTTCAATGACTGCTATTTGCTCAATTTGAGCAAACAGCTGTGTTTTGCAGGTTTTTCTTTTGTTCCAGATATTTTTATATTCGTTTTAGGCCGCAAACTTTATGTTCCAACGTTATAAAGGCCTTTAATTGAGCAAAGCCACTCATTGATTGGCTATTCTTACAAAACTCTTTTGGTCCAATTGACATCGAGCTGCCTGGTGCCTGCCAAACCAACTCACTAACCCATTCAACGTAAATCTAGAGTGTACTGTAGTTTAGCCCGTTATAAGAGAAAATCCTTGAGAAAACCGACTAGAAATGGCATCAATAGCTAAACCGGATGTTTAAAACATTTATGTTTTATCATGCTGCATACGTTTTGATCGATTTCCCGATATTCCCGGTAATCCCGGTATTAGTGTTTCCGAGTAAATTTATTTTGAAATTAAATAACTATTAAATTGCTTGCTCAGCCTTCATAAGAAAATAACTTGCTATTAATTTGCTTGGTACCCCAATTCTGAAATTTAATTTGATACAAATTTGTTATTTGCTATGAATTAAATATAAATTTGCTAAAATCAATACTCAATTCCTGAGGAAACAGCTCAAAACCTGGGTCGAGTCAGTAAAAAATGAGTTGACCTTTCTTCAAATGGCGGCAAATGGTCTAGAAATTAGCATTTAAGGAGCTGATATCTTTGCTATAGACATGAACAAGGTCATCTTTGAAGTGAACTTGTTGTTTTGTAGCCAGACTTTGGTTAGTGAAGCTGCCAAACCAAGCAAATTTATATCAAATTCACATCAAATTTATATCAAATTTCTAGGCCAATTTTACGAAATTTAATATAATTTTAATTTGTTTGACAGTCATCGCGAGAAATTTAATTTGTTATTAAATTGCTATTTACTTGGTGATTTTGGCCAAAACAATTTAATTTTGTTATTTAATTTTAATTTGATCGGAAACACTACCCGGTATTTCCCGGTATTCTCATTTCCCGGTAATCCCGGTTTTCCCTAATACCGGTATTCCGCTCCCGGTTGCATCACTAGTATTGTGCATAAACCTATTGTGTTAGCGCCGACCGACCACAATGTATTGTAATCGGCCGCTCTAATCTCTTCTTTTCCTCGCCTGGTCAGCCGGGCGGCCGCCGCGCGTTAAGGTCAGAGCAAGTGCCTAATGCGCCGGCCGCTGAGGGACCGATAAAACCCATGTTTACCTGGCTACCTATCCTATTTTAGACTAAAATTCTCACCGCACAGTCCGCACTTATTTCCTGAGCCCAATTTCAGGGGTTTCTTGCTCAACTTCAATTGGTCGTGTTCTTCTGGGTGCTGATTTTTCCGATGCTTCAGCAGACCACTTTTGTACGAATAACTCTGATCACAGAATTCGCATTTTAAGAGCCACATTTTATAAAACCGGGGCGGGTCCCCTAATAAGGGGCCGTCCATAAACTACGACGTTCAGAGAGGGGGGGTGGGGGTACCCCGAAAAACGTCGCTGAACGTCGCAGGGGGGTGGGGGGGTTGAGGCAAAACGTTGACGTATTTCTGGCCTTTTTTGGCAAGATTTAACGATTGCAGAACAAACAAGAAGGGATAGAAAGTCAAACGTTTTTGACACATATTATAGTTTTACAGCATCACCTCATGCTACAGTATGTTAGCGTGATTTAAAATTGAAAGACGAATCTGTCTGACGTGTGGACTGTATTTCCCTTAGATCAAAGCTGTCGGGCGTCATAAAGCTGCTTTACACAACCGAGCGAAAGTTTCTGTTGAGATAGAAATTGAATCTGAGTCAGACTTGGATTCATCAAACTTGACGGTGCCCTCTGATGCTGCTGAGGAACCGATGCACATCTTGACTCAGGAAGAACTGCATGAATCTCGAAATATTTTTGAGATATTTCAATGAATCATTGTTTCCTCACATGCACAAGTGGATTGCTGCCTAGTACTGCTCTTTCAAGATTTGTTGTGGTGCCGACTGTAAATATGTGCACAGATTTTTCTATTGTACCATTGCATTTATGCAGTCAGAAGCAGCTGCAGATTCTGAACGAAAATTTTATTTCGGGGGGGGGGTGTTGCCTCCCAAACGTCGTATTTTTAGGGGGGTCATGACGAAAACGTCGCTGAACGTCGGAGGGGGGGTGGGGGTGCAAAATTTTGAAATTTTGAACGTTGTAGTTTATGGACGGCCCCTAACTGGCGAACATGAAAAAATCTGACCTATAGTTTTTATTTGATAAATCGATAGGTCTATGAGAGAAAATAACACACGAGAAATATTTTCACTCGATTGTCATTAATATCATATTGCAGTGATATATATCATTCATTAATATCATATTGCAGTGCATATATCACTCAAAACATGAAAAATATTGCAGTGTGGTCGACTCGCTCACTTTAAACTCTTACAGTACCCGACTCAGTGGTTTGTTTCTAGCCGGCGACCAACCAATCGATCGGTCATTGCGCGCTCTTTCAAGCGAGACCTAACGCTGAAAGATCCGTCTGCTCTTACAAAAGCTGGAAGTAAATTCCGGTTGTTTTCTACCAACGTGTGCATGAAAATTCGAACACTAATTTCTCGAAACAGAGACAAAGTCCACAAACGGGAAAAGAGGGTTACTTTGAGGGACACTTAAGCAACCTACACTGAAAGTTTGGTCGAAAATTTCGATGTACCTTTTTTTGCAAAATTCGATTTTTTATCAGAACCCAAAAAATTATAATTTGCGAGCTCAACCTTGGCCAATACTCTTCAAATTTTATGGGTACAACAGTCAATATACCTATCAGTATTACTGAAAATATCAGCCCGATCCGTCAACGCATGTGGGAGAAATAAAAGAAACACCGAATTTGGCTGGAAAAACACGTTTTTGGCCCTAATTTGCATATTAGTGACAGTCGAGTGAAAATATTTCTCGTGTGTTATTTTCTACCATAGACCTATCGATTTATCAAATAAAAACTATAGGTCAGAATTTTTCATGTTCGCCGACCTGCCCCGGTTTTATAAAATGTGGCTCTTAACTGCTTTTCTTTCTCTTCGTTGACCGCCATGATCGATACGTTAACCAACTATAAATACAGAAATAATAAACAACCAAAAAATAAATTACCATCATTTTACAGCAGCGCGTTTTATCGTGGCGGATATTCCACATGCGTTTTTTTAATTATCCGCCACCGCGGCGGATAATATGAGAATATTTACGCGCAAGTAGTACTGTGGGGTATCTTACTTCAACAATGCGACCAGAATGCGATCTCATATTATCAGTGGTTGTAAGAAGATTCCAGAATCGACCAGAGCTCATTTCTGCAGCAGCAACTTGCCTAAAGAAGCCATTTCAAGCCCCTCCAGTTCTTCCAGCAGTACCGACTCCCCTATTCAGCTTGTTGAAGCAACAGCAGCGGATGGTAGTTCAGCTGTCACTTCTGTGCCGCCTCAGAAAAAGCAGAGGGCTCTGCTTGGCTCTTTTTCTACTCCTGGGATTGACCCAATGTCAAACGAAGAGCAGGTACAGCAATGAAACAATTAGTTATTATCGGAAAGATAGGAAATGAACATTTCAGTCCACACTCAGTCAGTTGTTGTTGAGAGGAATTGCAATGAGCAACATGAGTCTCAGGGCTTTCGACACTCCTCAATGGAAAGAGTATCCGCCAAGATTCGGCCCTCATTCTGCTTGCCTAGCCGGTTTTCTTTGTCTCACACACTGCTAGACAAAGAATACGAGGCTGTCAAAGCCAAGGTGGAAAGTGAGGTATCTGCTGCTCAAAACCTTGCACTGGCGAGTGATGGTTGGACAGATGTAGCTGGTACGCCTTTGGTCAACTTCATGGTGTTTACCGCAAGTGGTTGTTACTTGTGGGATTACCAAGACACTGGTACCAACCAGTGTACGGGAGAGTGCATTGCTCAGTTGTTTGAAGACAGGATTAAAGCACTGGGCCCCCAGAAGGTGTTTGGACTTGTTACTGATAATGCACAGTACATAAAAGTTGCTTGGTCTATGATTTCCAGCAAGTACGAATGGATTTCTTGCTATGGCTGTGTTGCCCACTGTCTCAACTTGCTGGCCAAAGATGTGGTCAAAAACCTTACCAAACTGTTCTCCCAGACTGCCACGGTTTTGGACTTTTTTCGCAACCAAAAATTGCCGTGACAGACCCTGAAAAAGCTGCAGAGTGAGAATCCTGGTGCCAGCAAAGAACTTGCCAGACACTCAGCTACACGTTGGGGCTCCCATGCAATGGAGTTGAATTCGCTGCTTATCAACAAGTCAATGATTCAGCAAGCCATCTACCGGCCAGAACTTGCCTTGATGGAAAGCTCTGACTTCAAAAAAGTTTTTGACAAAGTGAAGAAAGTGGTCATTCAAGAAGAATTTTGGGAGAAAGTTGAAGGTATGCATTTGTACATTGCTTGCTAGATATGTGCATAGGGTACATTTATAGGTGCTTTTGTGTGATGCAGCCTATTGCTGAGGCTGTAAATCGAGTACAGTTGGATTTGTTGTCTGTGGCAGAGGTCCCTGTTGTTCTCCAGAGACTGAAGGCCGAACTCACAAGTGCAATTGGCTCTGCTCCAGTTTCCGTGGCTCAAGAAGTTCAGATCGCTGATGATTTGGATGCTAGCATACAGTTTTCTACGAACCCAGTCCAGTTCGCTGCTCATCTTCTGCACCCGGCTTTAGAGGGGTTGGTCTCTGCGATTCCGAAGTCCAGCAAGGAATGGACTTTATCGCCAATTTGGCAGCCTCTTCTCCTCAGCTCATTCATCAACAAGAGGTAAACTTACTCGAAATTTGATCTGATTGTGGTCTTTTTTGCCTTTTTAAGCCGATTATTTACTAAACTAAACCTAGTGTTGTTACAATACCAAAATTTCCGTTTGACTATGACTATGACTACCGTCCGTTTGAGTACAATACCAGAGTAGTCAAATTTGACTATATCGTAGTCAAACCATTTGACTACTATGACTACCCGTTTGACTACTTTGACTACTTTTTGAAACAGAGCCAAATTGACAGTTTCAGGGTTTTATCATGTTTAGTTACCAGGCGTCAAAGTGAAATGGGAGTTATTCCATCAATAAATCATTCACTTTGAAATAAACAGTGGTTGGGCGCTAAAACATTCAACAGAATTGTTGTTTTCCCTCCAAAATTTTCATTGTAAACCAAAAACATCATGCTCTCCAAAAAAGCGCTGTAAAATATAATAAAACGCCCTTTGTGTTTTAAGCCAATTCTTGTTGTTTCTTTAACAAAAATGTTTACATACCGTGTTTATTCCAATAAGCTGCGCCCTCCAATACTGTACAGCCCAGATCATGTTTTCCAATTGGTAGCCCAGAAGAAAAGTTTTAGTAAAAATCTTTGTTGTAGTTGTACAAATATTCATCCGAAATAGATAAGCCGCGCCCTACAATAAGAAATTGATCAAACGCACTCTGAAATAAATGAGACGCGTGGCTTATTGGAATTATTCTACTATGTATATGTCATAATTTTAATCTTGGACCTGTGGAACTTGAATCAAGTAGAGATTCACTGACTGATGCTTCATTGTTTTGAGAATTTTTGAGAAAGGGGCTGTGCAAAAATGACGTCATCGGTTAGGGTGGGAGGGGGGTTTGCCAAATGATGACAATCGATGACAAGGGGGGAGGGGGGGTTCGGCCAATGATGACGTCACTTTTGTCTGAGAAATTAGCCTTCAAAAACGCATTTGAAAGGCATTCTTAGCTTAAATTTAACAGTTTTAGTAGTATGAGGAGGCCTGGTTTGGGATTCTAACCAAGAGGGGCGAGAAAATGTTGAAAAATTAACTTTCAAAAACGCATTTATAACGCATTCTGGTCGTCATTAGAGCCCTGCACAGGCCGCCTGGCACAAAATTTTGGCTGGGTTGTTCCGGTTGGAGTCTCCCTGGGATGGATTGAGGCTACTTTAGCCAAAATAAGTTTTTCTTTAAATCTGTTTTATGTTTAGGTTTGTTATGTCATTAGAACTGTTTCTTTTGTACGTACTGTACTGTACGTAGTTCTCGCACAAGTGATTTTCCAAGATTTTTCGGCGATTTTGGCCTTCCCGAAACGGGCCAGGCTGTCCAGCGCAAAATGTCATCCGGGCGGACTCGAAATTTGATATTCCAGGCCAGGCCGTCAAAAAAGAGGCACCATGCGTAGGGCGCTATTTAGACACCTTTAGTGAAGAATTTTTTCTTTTCTCTTATTTTTGACAGGTTTTTCCTTTCTACCTCTACCAAAAAGGTGTACCTATCCTACACTACACTTATCTACTTGGATACCTTGCTATTTTCAATACATGTAGTTCATAACTGTGTAGATGGGTTTTTCACTGAATTGTGATAAATTGGTAGATTTTCGAATTTTTTTCTTTGATTTTCTTAAAAATAGTGAAAAATCTTCTAAAAACAAGCTGTTTCTAAATACGGAAAAATCTAGAAGAATTTAGAAGAATAACTAGAAGAATCTAAGAGCTATTGTCCCAAAATTTGCTCATTTGAATGCAGGAATTTTTGCAAATTCGGGGTGGGGGGTTTGGAAAAAGTGACGTCATTTTTTAGCTTTTAGAAGGGGGGGTTGGAATATGATGACAACCGATGACAAGGGGGGAGGGGGGTCGAAAAATGGCCAAAAATCGATGACGTCATTTTTGCACGGCCCCAAAGAGGTTGTTTGGCTCAAAAATGCATTACATTTGTCAAATATTTTGTTTCGAACAGCGAAAAGTGGAAAATACGCCTGAAAAGCTTTCCACTTATAACAAAACGTAGTCATAGTCAAACGGTTTGACTACCTGGTCTTCGTTTGGCTACGTATTTATGGTAACGAAGGTAGTCAAACTTTGACTTTGACTGCCTGTCTGTTTGACTGCCATATCACAAAAGTATTAACTATGACTTTGACTTTGACTAGTAGTCATAACAACACTAACTGAACCACAAAACAAATACATAGTAAAGCATTTTTGTAGGATGTGCAGATTGCATTGCTGAAATTTCGGTCAAAGTCTACTCCTTTCAACTCGGGGTTAGCTCAGGCCACGAAGAGCAAAGTGGACCCAATTACTTGGTGGACTGGCAATTTTCCAAATTGCCCACTGACTAAACTTGCTGTGGCTTTGCTTTCCTTGCCATCGTCAGCTGCCGCCACAGAAAGGAATTGGTCGATTCGTGGCTCTATTCACAGCAAAACTCGGAACAGACTGAAAACTATAAGAGCGTCAAAGCTAGCTTTCCTCAAGCATTGCACATTGCACGACTCCGCTTGTATCCTGGACTCCGAGATTCTCTCTGAGATGCTGCTGCTTGAGGAATATTTGACTCCTCGAGTTTCTGGTAGACGTTCCATATTTCTCTAATTTTCGTATTCGTATTCGATACGAAATTTAAAAATCCTGGATTTAATTTTCGTACTATTTAGTACAGAAATTAATCTTCGTTCCCATCCCTAGTTATGAATTTAATAACATTCAGTTTAGTTATACTGTTGAAGATTAACCTTGGCTATAGTTTATCTAGTTTGGTGTATTGTATTGTATTGTATTGTATTGTATTGTATTGTATTGTATTGTATTGTATGTTTACTGCATTAATTAAAACACCCGACACCACTTAAAGCAGCCACTGGGTAAAGCAGTCAAAATAAGAACAGTCATATAAAACAGGACAAAGATGAAGTTTGGGACAAATTACTAAAAGGCGCAGAGTCTAAGTAGCAAGTGAAGGCGTTGAGTCCGAGCTGAGGGGCGATTGGTTCGAGTGAGTTCAGATCCGTGTGGTAGTGGGTAAAACGTTGCACCCGTGGCAGTGCCTAGAAAACGGCCGGCTCGACGTGGTGGGAGTGGTTTAACCGCACACTGCGTCTATTTTCTGTTTGTAAAACAATAGCGTTTTCAGGACAGTAACGGAAGCAGTGTTGTTCCCAGTAAATTTACTGAGCAAAAGTTACTCGGTACTTAGTTATTTTGAATTAAAGTAAGTACTTTTACAAGTTTTTGCAAGTTTCACTGCTTGTTGCATAACCTAAGCTTTCTTTGTGCGGCAGAATTGCAAGCAGACTATCAATCAGACGCGAAGACTATAGAAATAGAAACTATATCTACTACTATTACCTATATTTTGATTGACGTTTTTTGCATCAGTCTGATGAACTGTGAGGAAATGGCGAAAATTAGAACAGATCTTCACCCACCAGTTTGGCCAAGCTTTTCATTTAAAGCCACATGCTCTAGTCACTATGTAGTGTGCATATTTTAAGATTTTCCATGTATGCCAAGTAGCACAATAAATAATATGTGAAATAACACAAAACATTATTAACCCTTACTGGCAGAAGCTACTCCATTTGGAGTAGTACCCCACATAGAATCACGCTTTTCAGAGCGTGATTGTGCACATGTTTCCCCACACAATCACGCTTTGCGTTTGCTAGCTATAAATGTGATTGGAAAATGAAAGTGCGAAAAAGTGACTGGCCAGTCACGCGTCAATCACGTTTTGTTTTCAGTCTCTGCGCTGAGGAAAAGACTGCGGAATTGTTGACTTTATTTCTTCACTTGCCGCCCAAAAAACTGCTTCATCCTTCCTTTCTTTTCTCTTTGCTCGCTGCCCTGTTAGCTAAGATAGAATTCGGTGCGTTCCTCTTGAATTTCTTCACTTGCCTCCAAAATTTTCCTTTCCGTTTGCTTGCTGCTATTAAAAAACTCAGAAAAAGTAGGTGTGTTTCTCTTGATTTACTTCACCTGCCTCCCAAACAACTACTTTATTCTTCCTTTCATTTCCGTTTTCTTGCTGCCCTGTTAGCTAAGAAAAAATAGGTGTGTGTCGCTTATCTTTATGTTTAGTGTCGGACGCATATTATTGTGCTGTTAAAGCTTAAATCAGAGCGGAAAAGTCCGCCCTGAATAAAGACAGGGAACACGTGATTGGCCAGTCACGCGTTTTTGAATATTTAAGTGAATGCAAAAACATTGCCTGCGTGATTACCAGTTTTTAGGCACTCTTTGAGTACGGCTGTTATGCAGGCATTTGCCCCAAATTTTCGTGATTGCATGTCCCTATGGCCAGGCACGCAAAAAATTTCTGCGTCTAAGAGTTATAATTCTGAAAAATCGAGCTACATTGTACATTACCTTAAACTCATCAATCAGCACTGAAAAAGGATTCTAGTAGCTAAAAGCCATATCAGGTAAACATTTTTAGATAAATTGTATATTTCTGAATTTGGAAGGTTTTACTGAGTTTACGGAATTGTTTACTGAGTACTTACCGGGTATTCTTTGAAAAACCCAGTACTCACTCGTACTTACTGAATTTCAAAAAAATCTGGATTTATTTACTGAATACTTACCGAGTTTTAGAAATTTGAGCTAGGAGGCACAACACTGAACGGAACGAATGTACATACTTATAAAACAGTTTGACTCTCATTTGCGCAGCAACGAGCCAAAGTGGTTTCATCTTAGCACCAGACAGTTGACTATAGTTGTCTAACAAAGTATCGTAACTAGAGTTGTAGTCATTGCAATAGCTTTGCAGCATAAAACCGTTGCACTTTCTCGAACGCTTGACAACAGTAGGCTATTTAGGGTAGCAAGCCTCCCAGCCGTAAGTTAACTGGGGCAGAACACAGCTAGAATAGAGATTTTTGAGCACGTACTGCGGAGCACCGCTCCTAAACAGTCGAACAGTAGCACCAATGATCCATCTGGCCCTAAGCACAGCCGCCTCCGTGTGGACAACAAAAGAAAGCTTACTATCTACCAAGACACCCAGATATCTAAACACAGGCACTTGCTCTGTGTCTAAATTCTCAAAAATTCTGGGGTCTCATTCAGGTTCTATTCGATTCTGGGGTCTCTCACAAAGAGAGCATGAGGTTTCACTAGTTTTAAAATCCAATGCTTGCGCGAAAAAACTTCTTGGCATTTGCAATATTTTATGTACACTGTCTGCATACCTCTATGTATGCATACATAGTGGGAAAATATCGAAATGTTTCAAACATATCTCTTACGGGCAGACCGTGCACCAATTGGTGCACGCGACAAATTTTCGTCACGCATTTGCCGATCAGCTTTGCACGGGTTCATCACGCAAAGCTGATCAGCTTCGCAAAATTTACACCTCGATCAGCTTCGCATTTGCGTTATGCGGCAAGCGCAGTAATAACTAATTTTCATCGATTGTATGACGGAATGTCCAACGCATTGTTCGCCAGGTCAGCGCTAAGCCCTAATTAAGTGTTTGCTTGAGGGATTAACTAGACCTGGCCGGTCTGTCTGTTACTGTACCAACCCTGCAACATCAAGTTTACCCGGCAAATTCAAATGCGGTCATACGTATAGGCAGGTACATAATACACACAAAAAGAGAATCTATCTGTTACGATTTGTTTTGATTAAATAGCTAATGCGGCACAAATATATGAACAACTCATCCTGTGGAACGTGAACTCTGTCGCTAATTCTGTTTTTAGCAGCCAAAATCTGGTCATGAACCCGTTGGTACACCATGTTTCGCTCTTTCGTTGGGGAGCCATTCCGCACATGAATCAACCGAGTGAGAATGGCATACTGTTGTTTCCGGATATAGTCAAAGAGCCAAGTCAAAGTAGGGTTTTTGCGTCCAAACGATGAGTTCATGGCGTTGTGGTAGCCCTCGGCATGGTTCATACTTCAGTAGGAATCGTTGCCAAAATGGTTCCAGTACAACCATGGCAACTGCATCCAGTAGCGGTTGAACTACTGGACGAACTACTCCAAACGCGGACGGTTGATTTTGTCGACCTGCGGCAGCATCTGATGGCTCAACGTCAGCCACGCATATCCAATGAGATGCAGTGGAACCATAGGCAACGCCAGAACGGCTCGGATCTTTCTGTAGACCTCACCTTCTTCTTGGTAGACGGTTTTCAACCCCACGTTGGCTACTTTGCGCATGTCGGCTTGGGTGTAGTGGAAAAGACAACCGCGCACAAGGATGTTCGGAAAAAGATTGCGAACAGCTTTGCGAATATCAGCCTAAAGTGGATTCTACAGGGTGTCTCAAAAAATGATCACATTTCTTTTTACTGCCATTTCCGCAAATTTTGACCAAATAGGCAGAAATTTGGACCATAGGTGCCAACATTCGGGGAATTTTATGTGTTAAACTTTGGTGCACTAGGCTTGACTCATTCACGAGAAATTTCAAAAAAAGTGAAATTTGGTAATTTCAATAGTGAAAGCCGGTCACCGAAAAAATGATCACATTTCTTTTCACTGCCATTTCCGCAAATTTTGACCAAATAGGCTGAAATTTGGACCATAGGTGGCACAATTCGGGGAATTTTATGTGTTAAAGTTTGGTGCACTGGGCTTGACTCGTTCCCGTGAAATTTTAGAAAAAGTGAAATATGGTAATTTCAATCGTGAAAGCCGGTCACCGAAAAATGGAAACATTTACTTTTCCTGTATCTTTCCTAATTTTTGTCGGAATTGGATGAAATTTGGTGTGTAAACGCAAAATTTTATGGTAATTCAGGTGTAAAATGTTGACGCATGAACTCCAACGCTATCGTTAGAGTTTAGGCGATAATGTAACGTAACGTTTTTTCGGTGACCGGCTTTCGCTATTGAAATTACCAAATTTCACGTTTTTTTGAAATTTCTCAAGAATTAGTCAAGCCTAGTGCATCAAACTTTAACACATAAAATTCCCCGAATTTTGACACCTATGATCCAAATTTCAGCCTATTCGGTCAAAATTTGCGAAAATGGCAGTAAAAAGAAATGTGATCATTTTTTGAGACACCCTGTAGTAGGTACTGTACAGACCCGCCATTTTCGATTTGCCGCCGACCCCTTGACGACGCAGGGTGCGCTACGAGAGTCGGTCCGTATAGCAAGCGCGTGACGGGGACTGGCTCGGCAGTCGCCGGAACGGGAATTTGGACCAATCAGGAGGGAGCCGAGAAGAACGAAGGCTAGTGATTGGTTGACATTTTGAGTGATGTTTTCTAGAACATTCTATGCCTGTCTGGCCGGCTCTCTGTTAGTCTGTCTACACTTTGGCTGTCTTTGTATCTTGTGCGGCTGGTTGCGTGTTAAAGTCAACCTAAGAATAGCTGCCTCTCTGCGCGACAAGGCACCGGTCGACTCCTGAAGTGAGCTGCCTCTGTCTTCCTAACCAACTGTAGCGTGGTTTTGCCGTGTCCTGCTCCTGTAGCTGAGTAGCGCCCGGGTCACCTCCTCCGTACGGCTCACCAGCGACACGATCACTGGTCCACTGGTCGGTTAAAGGGCCCCTCCGTTCGGCTCACCAATAACACGTTTATTGGTCGGTTAATGAGCGTCGTCATCCGCCATCGTCAACCCGGTTTTGCTTTCAACTTTCTTCTTTCTACTTTCTTTAACTGCATTACAACCTACGTTTCGGCTTTGTTTTATTATCGTTGTCTACTTTTTCTACAAAACAACGTATCACCAAAATCAACGCCTTTTTCGCTCCTCTTCCTCAGCATCATCTGTCCAGGGCCCGAGGTGGAACCAACGGAAAAAGTGTCGGGTTAGGGCAGTACTGTTGCCATTCGAAATCTAATACAAATATAATAATAGAAATACCTCAAAATCCACTAAGATTGTTTCCATACATGTAACAGGGGGGTCTGGGGGTCTGCCCCCCCACCCGACTTAGGCCAGACCCCCCCAGATGGGGACCCCCCTGAGACGATTTCACCGACCCCCCCTCCGAGTAAATTCTGGCAAGTAAATTTTCGAGCAAATTTTTGCAATTTTTTACACTTCCACACACAAAAATTGCCAAAATCGCCTGCAAAACAGCACTTTTTAGCTGTATTTCAGCCCAAATTAGCGATTTTTGGCAATTTTTAGCCAAAAAATTGCGATTTTTCTCGATTTTTGAGCGTTTTTTAGTACACCCCCTCCCCAAAATTTTGAAACAAGACCCCCCGGCCGGCGCCAGACCCCCCAACCCCCCTCCCCCCATCGGCGGATGACCTGTTACATGTATGATTGTTTCACACTGGCCGAAAACTCCAACTCGGTCAGTCAGAAGAGTCCGCAAAGCTTGAAATAGCACCACATAAGTCTGTTTTCTTTTGTCACCAAGCAAGGCATGGGCGAGCGGAAAGGCTTCGTTGTTGATGAAACCGTGAATTTATTCCTATTATTATTTTCGGTAGTTTAATCATTAAGTAAATTTACGCTAAAAGCGGATGCACCTCAGTCTAACCGGGTTCAATTACCCTGGTAGGATGGCTAGGCGGCATCTGACCTTTATCAGCCACTCATTGCCGCCTCTAGGCGGCCGGCCAGCACTGGCCGGATTAAGCGTTGGACATTCCGTCCCACACGCATTTTCATCACGCACTTTGTGTGGCCCGTATGCTACAGCGTTGCGCATTAGCTGGAATTTAAAGTGGCCGCCTGTAAAAAAATGCGTGATGAAGAACCTCATCACGCACCTGCCTGATGACCAGTGTTGTTCCCAGTAAATTTACTGAGTAAAAGTTACTCGGTACTTAGTTATTTTGAATTAAAGTAAGTACTTTTACTTACCGGTAAAAATTTTTCTTAATTTTACTTACTGAATTAGGAGTTTCAATTTTTGCATTACTCCAATTAGAAAAAAATTCGGTAAACTCGGTACTCGGCAATTTACTGAGTTGTTTACTGAGTAAAAGCTTCTGCAATGAACAAGCTCGCCGCACCTGTGCAAGAAAATATATGGTTTTTTCTTTCGCTAATAGATCTACTAACGGCGAAAACACACAATTTTTACTTAATTTTCACTGCTTGTTGCATAACTAAAGCTTTCTTTACGAAAGACTTGCAAACAGACTATCAGACGCGAAGACTATAGAAGTAGAAACTACGTATATCTATTACTATTAGCTATATTTTGATTGATGTTTTTTGCATCACTCTGATGAACTGTGAGGAAATGGCGAAAACCAGAACAAATTCTTCAAAGTTTTTCATTCGAGAAATACCGATTTTCTGCTTCAAATGTATAAAGCTTTCGTGCTGTCTAAGTTAGAGTATGCCTCAGAGGTTTGGAACCAATGTATATTTTCTGTCTGATATCGATCTGGTTGAGAGAGTTCAGAGATTGTTCACTCGCCGTTTGCCCGGTTTGGCTAATGTCTCCTATACAGAACGTTTACGTATACTTAAAATCAAACCCTTAGAAGAACGTAGAATGGTGCGTGATCCGATTATGGTCTTTAAGATTGTTAATAGTCTGGTGAATTTAGCGAGGGAGGATTTTTTGCCTTTGCCCCAACTGCCCCAACCAAACAATTTATGTAACGTACACACGTCTTGAGCTGCGCAAAAACTTCTTCGCCTATCGGGTCGTTCCCTTGTGAAACAACCTTTCATCGGATATTGTAAATTCACGGTCGGTCTCAAACTTTCGTTCTAAACTGGCGAAATTGGTCTATCAAAGTTTCTGTATGGGAGGGCTTTCGAGCCGGTCAATCGGCCGAGCTCGCCTACTGCTTAGAAGTACGTATGTACGGTATGTTGTTCTGCCTGCTGAATCAACTTTCTCTCTCCAACTTTCTAAGTACAACTCAGTAAGCAATTCAGCAAACTAGGTAAAACCTTAAAAATTTAGAAATATGTTACAATTTATCTGAAAATGATTACCTTTTATATAGAGTGCGAACTGGTATTGGGTATTGGGTGTATTGGGGTGTTTTCCAGGTATTGGTATTGGGTATTGGGTTTTTTATGCCCCAATACCCAATACTAACTAAGACCTATAAAGATCGAAAAAAATTCGCTGTTGAACTGAAAAACTGACCTGAAAAATCGAAAAGATTGACCGATGATTAGGTATACTGTAGAAAGCCGTTTTTAATAAACTAAAGATTTAGAATGTCTTATATTGTCCGCCTTTCTAAGTAGTACACTAGAAATTAGTGCAATTTCTCTGTTCTTATCTAAGATAAAGGTTTGTGATTCAATTGAAATTTGTCATTTTAGTGATACAGAATGCACAATGTATTAGTACTGTACCCAAGGGGTGCATGTCTGGTACACCCTTTTCCTGTGGAGTAAGAAGAAAAAATCGGCCGAAAATAAGAAGCACTGTAATGCATCCATACACTGATCGTGTATGGACTAAAACTGTTAATTTCGGTATATTTTACCCTCCAGAACGGCTTCTAAATGCTTGCTTAAACGCTAATTTTAAAATTTCTCGTCCTAGTTGGACAATGGTCCAGCCAGGCTTCTTCGAAATTTTAAACCCTGTGAAAGAAATCCTGTGCCCACCACTAGACTGTTCTTGACTTGTTCACTGAAATGCAATTTTTGGGTCAGCTAGCCAAGTATTGGGTATTGGGTATTGGGGTATTGGGGGTCTCAGGTATTGGGATTGGGTATTGGGGTATTGGGTTTTTCAGGTATTGTTCGCACTCTACATTGCTTCTAGCTGCCAGACTTTTTCAGTGCTGATTGATAAGTATAAGATAATGTAGCTCGATTTTTCAGAATTTTAATCGCGTTTTGCGCCATTTCACATTATTTAAATACGGTGCTAATTAGCATGGATGGAAAGCCTTAAAATATTCACAGTATGTGACTAGAGCCTAGAGGATCTTGCTTTAAAGGAAAAGCCTGACCAAATTCGTAAGTGAAGATTTGTTTTGTTCTAATTTTCGCCATTTCCTCACGATTGACGCTAAAAACGTCAATCAAAATCTAGCTAATAGTAGTGGTTATAGTTCCTACTTCTATGTCTTCGCGTCTGATTATAGAAATTCTACTGCGCAAACAAAGCTTAGGTTAAAAAAAACAAGCAGTGAAAATTGCAAAAAAACTTGGCAAATTTGTGTATTTTCGTCGTTAGCAGATCGATAAATGAAAGAAAAACCGTATATTTTCTGCACGATCCGACGAGCTACCTATTGCACAAGCTTTTTTTCAGTAAAGAACTCAGTAAATTACCGAGTACCGAGTTTACCGAACTTTTTTTCTAATTGAGTAATTCAAAACTTTTAGGTTGGCCCGAATTCTGCTAGATATCGCAGCAAGGTTGTCGGAAGTGTGCAAATTCGCAGCGGTCCATAGATCTAGAGTTCGCAGGTGACTCATAATTCACACTATCGCCCAGAAGCATTGTTTAACGTGTCTATACCGAAGACCTCCGAATCCTATCACTAACGGGGCTAATTCGCAGAATGTAAATTTGCGTGTTCCATAATTCCCACTTAATTTGAAAAACGCGAATTAAGCTGACGCTGAATTCCTGCACGCTGAGAATTACTAGTTACAAATTCGTGGGCATTGATTTTTTGCTGCAGGACAGGAATTTCATTCAGTCAAGGAAGTCAGAGACAGTATGCGCATCAAAATACTGTCTGTCGACAACGCGCAGTTTGGATTGGCGCCATGGCTGGACGCCAAAAAAAGGACGGAAGTGGGTGGGCAGAGAGGAACGGCGGTCGGAGGTGCGTGTGGTGTTGGTTGGCCAGTTGTACGGTTGCTGTTTTGTAGTTTTCTCATTGACGATCAATTAACCGAGCACTAGATGGAGTTTCGTGACAATGGTCAGCCAGGTCAGAGCGCAGCGGCCAGTCAGACTTCGAACACAGATGTCCACAGCTCCAATACTGTCTGGTACCAGCGTCAGCCTCTTCCTCCTCCTCAAGTCTCTGCGCCCTACCCACGTAACGGTATCTCACTGCGGCAAAACATAACAATGTAGGCCCCTCAGTGGCCGGCCAAATCGATTAGTCTGGCCGACGCATCCTATACTGATGCGTATCTATAGGGGTACTCGTACTTTCAGTAGCGTACCCAAGGGGGTGTACGGTGGGTACAACCTCCCTTTGTGGTGGAGGTAGGAAGGAAAACTTCGGCAAAAATTAGACAAAGAATAAATTATGACCTGTGCCTGTGTATTTTATGCCCAGAATGCGTTTTAGACGCGTTTTTGAAGGCTAATTTTCTAAAAAAATTTCTTGCCCTACCCAACCTGCCCACTTCAAACTACTAAAACTGTTATTTTTTGTCAATTTTACGCTCAGAATATTGTATTGTATTGTATGCTACCCAACAACAACAACAATTGGGCAACGGGCCCACAAAGCGTCACTAATGACATTACATGCGGCCCATAAAACAAACAAGAATCAGCTGAAATCACAAGAATCATTCTAATAAAGACAGAGAGGAAAAGAAAGCATTACTTTACCAGTTACAGTACTAAGTGGGAGGCTTTGGCGTTGGCTTTGCACTCCGTATTTTGAGTGTGCAGTAATCAAGAAATAAGTCAGATTCGCCATTGTCACGCCGCCGACGCAGTTCGTTTCGCAGGTCAAAGGCTCTCTTAGCTTGCCAAGGTGTTAAGTCAATGCCGATGAACACAGTGGCATATTGCGGTTTTCCGGTTAGAGCCGCGCGCTTCCTGGTCAGAATGGTCTTCTTTACTGCAGGGTCCTTCAATTCCACTACCACTCTCCGTCCTCCCTTCTCAGAGTCAATTGTCCGAATGTTAGCAATATAGGCAGAGTCAACTTTGAGATCATGAAAAATGTCCTTCACCTGTTCAGAGACGTTGTGGCTGTCAGTTTGATTGGTGACCAGACCATTAATAATAATGTTCCGGTTCCGCCGCTGCCGCTCTCGCATTTCTCGTTCCCAGTCACAAATGCGCACGAGTTCAGAGTGTGCCCTGTCGTAGGAGGCTGTCGGGTTAGGAACAGGTAGTCCGTTCTTGGCAGTCTGCAGCACAGAGGCATATGTCTTTCTGCTATCGACAGAGGTTGACAGCTGATTCAGGTCAGTTGTGAGCTGTGTCAGCTGAGTAGACATGGTCTCTATCTTTTCGGCAAGCGACACAAGCTGAGGTTGATCTACATGGGCAACGGCCGTGTGTGAGTTTGGCACACGGTCCTCTCCACTCTCTCTCACCTGATCGTAGCAGTCGGCACAACAAATGGTTAGGGCCATTTTGTCACAGCCAGTCGAGCGAATCACTCGATCAATAAGCAAATCACGGTAGGAAGGTGCAGTCCGGTCGCCCAATAAACTTGAACCAAAGCAGGACCTACAGATGAAGTATCGCCGGCAGAAAGCGCAGAACAGAGAGGGTTTAGGAGAAGTATAGGAGCATTTCGCATCACAACTGATGCACTTATATCTTTTAAGTGCGTTTTTAAAGACTAATTTTCACACTCCCAACTAGACAACTTCAAAATTTTACACCCGTTTGCAAGATGCTGGGTACGCCACTGGGTACTTTTATACTTGGAAAACATCGGTGCGTACCCTATACTGATACCTTACACTGAGGAACCTAGATTGTTTAATCAAGCTACCGGGGTTCTGGTTTCAGGAGTTGGAGTGTACCCGGTGCGTTCTTTCGAGAGATATCAATTGAACCCTTGGATGCGACCGATGGGCTACCATCAGCAAACGCCCTACATCTACCCTCAGCCGATGCAGAGCATGTACTCATGGACGCGGAACCCTTGGTACTGCAACTACGCCCCTCAACCTCAGTTCTACGCACACCCATTCGCAATGGACACCAGTAAGTCGGAAGGAAGTGAAAGAGCTGTGCCACGTGTGTATCGTACGTTAATTTTAAGTGTACTCAGCAGGGACAGCGATGCCAGGCGTTCAGTCGGACATGTGGGAGCAACCAGTGGTCGAGCAAGCAGTGGAAGCGCAAGATGATGTCTACTGGCACTACAATCCCGGCCCAGAACTCTACTCCAGAAAAGTCTTTGTGGGCGGTCTGCCAATTGACATTGACGAAGGTTGGTCGGTCGTTTCGGCTCTGATACACGTCACAAAAGGAGAGGGGCGAGAGAAGTTGGTCCGGTCTATTAGTAGAGGAGTGTATTGGTACGGTAGTGGACGACTGGTATCGGACCAATTTGAGAAGGCCTCCCAAAACTTGTGGTTTGATTTGACGTCATTTTTAATTTTCTCTTTGCTCGGCCATTTGTGGTACTGTTGCCCAATTGTTTTGTTTCGGAAATAAGTACATAGTATCGATCGGAGGAGAGGCTTTTTGATAAGAAATGTGTCTGTTATACAATGTACATAGTAACGTACCACTTTCAGATGAATTGAACTCGACGTTTAGCCGGTTTGGATCCCTCATTGTTGACTGGCCGCACAAAAATGAAGGAAAGTCATACTATCCGCCCAAAGGTACGTACAGTCTGGTGGCAGTGCAATCGTTCTCAACTGTTCATAGCAACCGCTAACAGTAGATCGAGACTAAACCAGCTTAATAACACAGTTTCCATGAGTGGGAAAGGGGCAGTCGAAGGCCGGCACAGTTGGTATAGTGGTTTAGGCCGCAAAGCCACTGTACGCGACGTAGTGCGCTCATCCTCTCGGCGCGGCAAGTTTCTTGCCGCAAAGAGTTGGTCGTCGGCACAAAGCCCCACCCAGACCACCGAAAGCTGGTTACAGCGAGTAGATAAATGGGGACCGACTGGATCTGCCGTTGCACCGAAAGCCGCTCCCCAAAGCATGCTTGTGTTGGAGGAAAAGAAGATCACGACGTCATGGGCAGTCTGAGAAACCAAGAATAAGGCCTATACCGGTTTGGTGCCACTGGCCGGGCGGCCGTTGGGAGCTGACAGCACCATGACGTCACCAGGCCAGGCACTCTCTTAGTGACTGGCATCCAACAGCATTGCTATGAGTGGCTTGGCAGTGAAAGAAGGGCACAGGGCCCGAGATGACGATATCAGAGGTCACGAAATGGACCGTTCAGGTCTGATCGCAGGGTCGTACATATATACTGTACGTAGCCCCGCCACATCGGATCGGGGCAGTCGAAGTTGAGTAACTATCACCGCCCGTCTGACCATCGGCTAGACCATCTGTGCTGGTGGTGTTCACCTTTGCGTCACTGCCTCAGCGCATATTTACTGTAGGTTACGTGTTTCTCATATTCGACCACGAGCCGTCCGTGCAGTCACTGGTGGACAGTTGTTACCAAGAGGCCGACAAACTCTACATCTGTGTCAGTAGTCCGACCGTCAAGGAAAAGCCTGTAAGCATGTCTTGCTTTGGGTAGACTGCTGAGCGTCGGCTATGTAGGTGCAAGTGCGTCCGTGGCGTCTGGCAGACGCAGATTTCGTGGTGGACGCGTCGATTCCGCTGGACCCTCGCAAGACCGTCTTTATCGGAGGCGTTCCGCGACCTCTCAAAGCAGGTGAGCTGCGCAGTGAGCAGATGTTTGTTGCGTGTGAAGGCAAGTGTTGCAGTGGAGTTGGCGCACATAATGGATCGTCTTTACGGAGGCGTCAGCTACGCCGGCATCGACTCCGACCCAGAGCTGAAGTACCCGAAAGGTGCCGGTCGAGTTTCGTTCAACAATCAGCAGAGCTACATCGCCGCCATCTCGGCGCGCTTCGTGCAACTGACGCACGGCGACGTCGACAAGCGAGTACGTTGCTCAGTCGGTTCTTTGCTCCGCCGACCACCTTAATCCCCTGTTACACACCGTTTTCAAAACTGTCGGCAAAAAAGACGTTTTCCGATAGCTATCGGCAAAACAAATTTGCCGATAGTTTTCGTCTGCCGCTATCTCTATACACATGGTTTTCTGTCAGCAAAGTTTTCCGATACCGAAACGCCCAAAACCAAAACTATCGGCAAGCCACTGAAGTGGCAGGTGAGTTGCAAGGGGTTAAGCCTTAAGTTGCAATCACTCTTATAAAGGTAAGAGTTCTGAGGAGCAGCCGCAGTCTGTTGCGTTTAGGTGGAGGTGAAACCGTACGTGTTGGACGAGCAGATGTGTGACGAGTGTCAGGGGCACCGCTGCGGAATGAAGTAGGCTGGTGTGTGCAGGTGAAGTGAAGCTTAGGTCTGTTGTGCAGGTACGCGCCGTTCTTCTGCGCGCATGTCACGTGTCTGCAGTACTACTGCGAGCACTGTTGGTCGCTGATTCACTCGAGACACGGGCGCGAGTACCACAAACCGCTGGTGAAGGAAAACTTGGACACTCAGCCCAGGTCGGCCCGGCAATTCAGCTATTGATTTACATTCGAGCGCCAGGAACTTTAGACCTTCATGTCATATATTCAGTTTAAGCTCTGTAGGCGCCTTCGACATTGATAGCATTTGATACGATACTGCTTGCTTTTGCAACGTGTCTTATAGCGTCTTCTTTTTTTAATATGTATCTCTGAGAGTTTGCAGTGATCGAGTAGTTCTCAGTTGATTTTGACCATTTATATCTGTTTATACGATCTCTATATTAGTCGTACCACATGCGCACTGTGCTTTTGATAGTTCGATTTTTGTGCTTATCCATTACAATGTGTCCGTTCAGTTATGTCTGTTTCTCTCGGCAGTTTAGATTAAACGTCAGGGGTTACTTGCAATCGGCAAATGGACTGTCCGTACCAGTACCGTTTAATTTTTAATCGATGCATACAGCTGTACATGCAGCTTCACCTCAGGTTGCACGGCCACTACTCTAACTTGAAGCAATGAAACCAATTAGTATTAGGGCCTTGATTTAGGTTTCGCTTAAAATTTTTGGAAAACGCTACTCTGTGTATTGCGTATTAGAAATGCATATTTGAAATGTAGTTCAAGTTAAGCTAACACTAAGCTGGAACTGTCACTTGACTTATAAGGGTGACTTACAGTAACTCAAATCCACGTAGGAAACTTGCTACAAAAAGTCTTGCGTAGAAATGCACATTACTATTCCGCTTTGTAAAACAGATGACGTCATAAAGTGGCAAGAGAAATAAGTGAAGCAAGTCTTAACAAACAGGCACCAATTTACTATGCAACAGAGAGTGCAAAAGTCTATTGTAGCTTCCATAAACTGGAATAAACAAACAGCAAGTGTTTTCACTTTTAGCAACCGAAAAGCAGGCAAGCTAATTGAGATCAAGTGCTGCAACAACAAGCGGCAGAACAGAATGAACGGCACGGTAGCATATTTAACATCACGGCAACAAAACTACACTTGCTGTACAGTACGTACACGGAAATTCACATTCTACTTTCTACGTCCTCTTCATTTCGAGCTCTTGAGAGGTGAGCCGCTGCTGAAACCAGACAACGTCGTCGATTCTGTCCGCGCACTTCACGCGCAGGCTGAAAGTGCAGCTTGCAAGAAACGACAGAAGAACAGACAGAACGAGCTCGCAGGGTTTTGGGTTTGCAGGGCATCGGCTCTGTGGCTTTGCCAGGTTGCGGCAGCTGGGCACTCTCACTCACTCCTCCTTCAAAACCAGAACACCAGAACGGGCCCTGGTGTTTGGCTTTTTATCTACTGCAGAAACAAACAAAAGTGCTGCAGAAGCAGAAGTAGCTGTCCCAAACCAGTGCGCCAGTCGACATCATGTGAGCTTGAGTGACGATGGCCGAGTGCGAGTGACTCTTGCACATAAATAGGTCGAGTTCTCCAATTTTGCTCAAAATTTGTAGAAATGATGTACATTGGAGGAAACTAAAGTGTACCAACTATGATCCCCGAACTCCGCCTAATATGCAAATTACATGGAGTCAAAGATCAAACTTGGGGTAACTTTTTGGACCGAACATACAAACCTCAATTTTCAACGTACAGCGTCCGGATTTTTTTTAAATAATAGAGCGTGTCCAAGGCTATCAAATGAGCTATATCACGCATTTCTGTCTTCACGTACACATTACTTGTAACAGTTTTTCTGTTTTTTTCACTTTCCAGAAAGTCACATTTTTGGCTGTAGAATCAAAGTGAAAGGTGGGCCAGGCAGTTTTTTATTCATAAGATAGGCTGTGAAGAGAGCTTCATTTTGATATATAACATTTGCTGTTTCAGCGGGTCCTAAGTTGTCAAATTTGCCTTTGAATGTTGACCCCCAAACTGACCTTCTTAACGTGTTTGCAACATGGAGGTTTGTGTTGAACAAACCCTGTTTTGAGCCCAAAAAAGTCGCTGAAACCCACTTTTGGACACCGAAAAAAGGTGGCTGAAAGCCCCCTTTGGGCATAGCCCTGAAACCCTATTTTGGATAAAAAAATTCCCCCAGCCGAAAACCCAGCTACTTATATGTCCACAAGCACAGCGATCTATTCTTCAGGTGAGCAGGGGCGTTGTCAAATGGCCGTGTCGACAGAGAGTTCCTCCCATGGCTCCCTTGGCGTGTACAGATGCTGGCCCTGCAGGTGCAGCTTGGGTGCTGACTTGATCGAATTGAGACAGTTTCCACAGTTCTTGACGAAACGCTCGCTTCTGTGGCCATGCCGGGCCACCAGTAGGTCTCTCTGAGCTTCTCTTGAAAGCAACGATGCCTGGAGGTCCTTCGTGAGCCATGGACAGCACATTTGTTCACAATGAGGACGAAACCAGAATCTGAGCTTTGTCTTGAACAACACATCCATGCTCCAGGGAGAAGTTGTCACATAGAGTGTGGTACGGTGTTGACAGCAGTTGCGGCGGCAGCTTTGACTTTGCTGGCCAGCCAGTATTACAGAATCGCTTCACAAGTTGCCGTTGTGGGTCTTTGTCAGTAGCTTTCGCGATTTTCTCAATCGAAAAACCACTTCTGAGTGGCAGGAGATCGCCGTTGGTTGGTCTGTTGATGCAGAGCCTGGTGGTCCGTGCGTAGTGTGAAGTGACTGCCGAGCAGAGTAGGTACTTCTCTCAGTGTTCACAGAAGAACATGGCAGCGAACGCTTCCCTCTCTGTGGTGTAGTGTCCCAACGCCGTTTGGAGGGGTCCAGAGTGTGGTGCCCAAACGCCACTGGATATTCCTGACTGCAGTGCACTTGAGACAGCATTCCACCAATACCACGCTGCTTCCACTGCTTTACCCAGTGGCTGCTTTAAGTGGTGTCTGGTATTTTAAAGAATGCAGTGAACATTCCATAGGTAGAGGCGTCTGTAGTCACAATGGCGGGTTTCTCTGGATCGAACATCTTTAATTTGAGCCCTCCGATCCGATCCGATGTGCGGGGGGGCCTTACGGCCTGCGATCAGACTCGAGGTCCATTCCGCTTCCCCCGTGGTTTCGTCATCTCGGACGTTGCCCTTCTTTCACTGCCAGCCACTCTAGCCATGCTGTTGGGCGCCAAGCACCAAGAGGGCGCCAGGCGCATTGACGTCGTAGTGCTGACAGCGTCCACTGCCGCCCGGCGCTGGACCTAAACCGGTATTGGCCTTGTTGTGTCGTCTCAGCCAGCACTTGACGTCAATTGATCTTTCTCCAGATTGGCATGCTGTAGGAGGAGCTTCGGTGCAACGGCAGATCCAGTTGGTTCCCATTTTATCTACTCGCTGTAAACCAGCTTTCGGTGGCTTGGGTGGAGCGTTGTGCCGACGACCAACTCTTTGCAGCAAGTAAACTTGCCGCGCCGAGAGGATGAACCACTACAACCACTAGGGATGCAGGGGCCGCCGTGACTCAGAGGCAGCAAGCTACCCACTGAGCCACTGACGCGGCAATTTGAGCCCTCTTTGGTCACAGATCAGAGATTTGAGCCGATCAAATGCAGCATACTCAGGCTGCTCTCACTTGAATTTCGTGTCTGCACAGGTGAGCACACAGAGTGAATCTGAGGCGTTGGCCAGGCTAGGAACGAACTTGCTCAGATAGTTGATCGCGCCAAAAACCTTTGCACATCTGACTTGTTCTGGGGCCGTATCATGTTTCGAATCAAATCCAACTTGTGTGAGTCTGCTCTGCCACATCTGTTGGCGATTACATGGCCCAGAAAAGAGATGCTGGGTGAGGCGACTGTTGCACTTGCTGAGGTTCAGTCGGAGATTCTTGGCATCCAACTTCTGCAACACAAGCTTCAAAGTGCGGTCATGCTCCTCACACGTCCTCCCATAGAGAGTGATTTCATCTATGTAGGGTTGACATCCAGGAATCCCAGCAAGCGTTTCGTGTAACAGCTTTTGGAAGACGACTGCAGATGGCTATTTCGATAGGAATATGGCCACTTTTAGGCCTTGTCCCAAAATAGCCATATTTACAAGGAGGTTAAGGTTTTTATGTAACCAAACCACATTTTTGCGAAAGCGAAGGGAGAGCGGATGTTGGTTTCGTTTGGTATCATACAACTTTGCGATGGGCAAGAATTGGATGTTCACGTTGGTGCAACGCGCGGCGGCCCTTGCGCTAAATACAAACAGAGGTAAGCTCCGAATTACGTCGTACGTGATCGACGGCGAGCAAACTTGTTCTTCGTTGGTGAGACAGTTTTACGCGTTCAACAGTGGCGCTCATACGACCTAATACCAGTCTGTTTAGATTAGACGCGTCCAGTACCATTAACACAATTTATACGTCAAAACTGCGACAAAACAAAATGGCTGACTGGAGTCTATGGCGAATGCTAATATTCACGCTGATTGTCACTTATTGTTCCAATTACCAGCTCTACAACGAATACGCCGTCAACAATCTGGCCCGCACTTTGCAGGAGTGGATCGGCCGGCAGTTGGGCTCGCAAGCCACGGCGCACTCGGTCTGGTCTCTCTTTGTCAGCAGCCTGCTCTTCGGTAAAATGTTCGGACCGTTCGTTTCTGCGCCGATGGCCGAGCGATTCGGCAGGAAAAAGGCCATGCTGGTCTGCTGCTGCGTCTTCATTATCAGTGGACTGCTGACAGGGTTTGCCGAGCCTTCTGGCTCCTTTCTCATGCTCTGGATAGGACGACTTCTTAGCGGTTTTGCGGTCGGAATGGCTATCGTCCTACCGTCGCTTTGGGTCACCGAAGCATCCCCTAGAAAGTGGAGAGGCTTCTACGGCTCCTTCCAAATTTGGGGCAACAGCTTCTCGGCCATCATTGCCAACGCTGTCACGCTACCAGGTACGTACGCACTTTTCTATTCGCTTTGAGTAGACTTCACCAAAACTTGTCAGTTGTTTTTATAAGTACGTATCTGCATGTAACTGAAAGGGTTTCGGACCTAACCACTAATGGAAGTAAGCTTACGTACCCACGGATAAACGTGCAGTATAGAGCCTCGGTACTACAACCGCTCTACATCAATGTTATAGGCGCTCTCAACACCACAAGTACTTGGCCGATCGCAATGGTGCTCGGAATTGTTCCTATTTCCATACTGCTGCCTATAATTCTGCTGTGGATTCCTGAATCGCCGCGCTTCCTCTTCTACAAGCGCAGCGAGCCGGTCAAGCTGCACAGATCAATCGCATTCTTTCAAGGACTGAACAAAGTCGACGACGTATTGGCTGACATGCGCGAAGAGCAGAGAGTCAACTCCAGAACTGACACCGTCTCGCTGTGGACGTTTGTCAGAGACAAGCGGAATCGAAAGCGAATCCTTCTGGTGGTGACCATCATGGGCTTCACTCACATCGACCTGAGCCGCATTCTCGACGTCTACAGCACCATCATCGCAGTGCAAGCCGGCTGGAGTTTTGGCGCCGCCGCCGTAGCCACTCTCATTCCGTCAGTAGCCAAGGCCATTCTGTGTCCGTTGGTCTTGTCTTTCAGCGACCGCACAGGCAGACGACTGCCGATGCTGATTTCCAGTTACATCATGGCCGTTTGTCTTCTGCTGATGGCGCTGGTGTTCGCCTTATGGCCGTCGGGATTCGGCGCCGGTCTAGTGATCGTCGTTTGTCAGGGCGCCATCAGGATTCTGCACGGCATTTTCCAAGGCAACGGCGTAGTGGTGATGGCTGAAATTCTGCAACAGAACAGTCGAGCCAAAGTGGTGGCCGCCTGCAGAGTGATGTGCTGGTTTGTGGCTTTCTTGCTCACACTCACTCTACTGCCAGCCGCAAAGTTGTTGGGTTGGGGTTGGCCATTCGCCTTTTGCTTCCTCTGCACTCTCATTCGTTCGGTTGTTTGTCAGCGGAACTTGCATGAAACTAGAAGGCAACAACTGGGCCACATAGACATCAGTAGAGAACCAAGTGTGGCCGGTGCAAACGAGGACGCCCCTTTGATTGGCCAATCTCCCAATCAAGACGACAACTTATCCATGGATTTGAATAGCGAAGGCTAACCTTGTCCTTTAACAATTCACGGCTCAATCTCGCTGTTTCCAAAGGCTAAAACGGCTGTAGTACGTAACTCGCACAAGCATATATGTAGCTGTGTTTTCGGCTGGCGAGTTTCAGGTCCAAAATAGGCCATACATGTAGCTGGGTTTTCGGCTGAGGGGGGAATTTTTCTGATCCAAAATAGGGTTTCAGGGCTATGCCCAAAGGGGGTTTCAGCGACCTTTTTTTTGGTGTCCAAAAGTGGGTTTCAGCTACCTTTTTTGGGCTCAAAACAGGGTTTTGAGGACTAAAAATGGGGTAAAAATCGTGTCTGAAGTGCAAAAATTCCGTTTAAAACCCTATTTTTGCTGTAAAACATGGAAAAAACCTTATTTTTAATTCAAAATGTGCAAAAAAGCTAATTTTGCTTTAAACCCATTTTATTCGACATAATACAGTTAAAATGCATTTCTGGAACCTTCTTTAGAGATTTTTAAACCCAAATTAGGGTTCTGGAACCCAATTTAGAGTTTCAGTAACCCAAATTAGGGTTTCAGTAACCCAAAATAGGGTTTCAGTAACCGAAATTAGGGTTTCAGTAACCCAAATTAGGGTTCCGGAACCCTATTAGGGTTTCAGTAACCGAAATTAGGGTTTCAGTAACCCAAATTAGGGTTCCGGAACCCTATCTAGGGTTTCAGTAACCGAAATTAGGGTTTCAGTAACCGAAATTAGGGTTTCAGTAACCCAAATTAGGGTTCCGGAACCCTATTTAGGGTTTCAGAAACCCAAATTAGGGTTTCAGTAACCCAAATTAGGGTTCCGGAACCCTATTTAGGGTTTCAGAAACCCAAATTAGGGTTTCAGTAATCCAAATTAGGGTTCCGGAACCCTGTTTAGGGTTTTTGAAACCCAAACTAGGGCTCCGGAACCCAAGTTGGGTTTCTGAAACTCTAATCAGGGCTTCTGGAACCCTGTTTGCAGGTTTACAAACCCAAAATAGGGTTTCAAAAAATTCCCCCCCAGAATCCGGCTGGGGGGGAATTTTCTCCGAAAATCGGGCCTGGGGGGAAATACCCCCCCCATTCCCCCCAACTACATGTATGAATAGGGTTTCAGCAGTATGTCCAATGGGTGTTTCATGGACCTTTTTTGGTGACTAAAAGTGGGTTTCAGCGACCTTTGTTGGGTGCAAAACAGGGTTTTGAGGGTCAAAAATCGGGTAAAAATCCTGTCTGAACTGCAAAAATGCCATTTAAATCCGGTCTTTGCTTTAAAACGTGCAAAAAAACAATTTTGATTCAAAACGTGCAAGGAAACGTATTTTTGCTTTATCCGATAAAATAGAGCTCAAATGCATTTCTGAAACCCTATTTAGAGACTTTGAAACCCTAATTACGGTTCCGGAACCCTCTATAGGGGGTCTGAAATCCAAATTTTGGATTTCAGTCAACTTTGATTGGCTATAACCCTGGAACAGTTTGACCTAGACCAGTCATCGAAGCATTATTAGAGTCGCCGGAGACTCTAGAATCGATTTCTGTTATTACCTCAGCTCCATCCCTTTAGGAAAAAAGTTGATTTTCCGTTGCGCAAATTAGTGTTCAGAGCGGAAGTTGCGCGGATTAGTGTGTATCGTGGGCAAGAGCTCGAGCTCATCTACACCCATGGTTATGAGTGTCAAGTTGCTCCGATGGCTACATAAAAAGTTGTTCGGAAAAAACCGCCAGCTCGCTGTTTTTTTGAACGCATTTTGGTTCGCCAACAAAACATGTACAGTATGTACAACACAGCAGAAAAAATACTTGAACCAACAGCAACTGCCATTGCACGTCATGATAGCATGACAGCAAGGGAGGGAAGGGGTTGTTTATAGACGGGCTACCCCGTTGAACGGCCCGAATAAGACACGTGGTGTCCTGTCCTGACCTGTCGAAAGGGCAGTAGAACAAACAAAGAAACCAAAAATTTAGTCGACTTTGTTAAACTGCAAACGTTTTAGCAACATTTTGGGGTGACAATTTCCTCGAATATAACGCTTTGCGCGTCTCAACCAGGATTGGCTGGTTTTATGGCTCTGTCATGTATTGTGCTGGATCGTATGTTCTTCTAGGTGGTTAGGCCAGCTTTAGAGTGGTTATGCGGCTCTCAGTGGTCCATTTTTATAGAGACAGTAATGTATTCAAACTACTGTTTGTATAGCTGCTGTTTTTAATGAGGCGAACATGTCATACTGTTAGTGTTGTTAGGTTTTTAAAAAATGATATGTTGGTTTCCGTCAGAGCAAGTCTAGTTGTGTTCGGTTCAGCTCATTATTCTACATAGCAACACAGATGAACATTTAAAGTCAGCTATATGCACCATTAGACACACGCAGAATCAAAGACAAGTAAAGTGAATATTTGGCTGATCAGGTAATTGTCACTTTGGGCCCAGGTAAACACTCTTGTCAGGGGCGCCGCGCCGCCACCTCCACCGCCGGAGGCTGCCATGTATGCTGAGACCGCTCCAGGGCCACCGACCGGTTGTCGACCCACTCCTCCTCCTCCTCTTGCTGCAGCTCCAGGCGCTCCCATGTACACAGACGTAACTCCGCCAACACCCGGTCTTGCTCCTTCTCCGCCACCCATACTGATTCCTGGTGCAGCCATGTAACACGACACCGCACCTCCACCGCCACTGCTGGGAGCTGGTGCAGGTGGTGGGGGTCCCATTGCTGTTCGCTCATCCATTCCTCCTGGTAGTGCTCCAATAGCTGTGCGGGTATCCGATCCTATTTTGCTCATCGCTGTTCGTGGTTAAATTTCAGTCCCTCCGGGCACTCCACCCATTGCTGTTCGCGGTTCCATTCCTCCAGGCACTCCTCCCATTGCTGTGCGGGTTCCATTCCTCCAGGTGCTGCTCCCATTGCTGTACGGGGTTCCGTTCCTTCAATTTCGACCGTCAACATTCCTCCTCCTCCTGCGGGCGGCGGTGCTCCTCCTGAAACGGGAGCTGACATGTAAACTGACGTGGCTCCTCCTCCTCCTCCGCCATCTGATGACTGCTGACCCTGCGGCGCACAATACTGAGCGACCACTCTACTCATCGCCACACATAAAACAAAACGATTCTCTCCCACAAACACACGCCTTTTATATGTACTCTCTCCTCTGACATTATTACACATAATGCACACAAAATCACAAGATATGGCAACGCTGAAAAAGGCTGTAATGTAGCTGTAGTTTGGACATTTATGAGTCTCAGACAGTGGCGTATCCAGGGGTGTAGAGTGGGTACACCCCCCTTTGCGGTTGAGGTAGGTAGAGAAAGTCTGTCAAAAATAAGCGAAACTATTGAATATTGTGCCAAAACTGTCTATTTTGTGCTCAGAATGCCTATTAAATGCGTTTTTGAAGGTTAAATTTTCAAAATTTTCTCGCCCTGGTCGGGCAGAAGCACAAAGGAATATTAACACTTGTAATTTCTGTTAATTTTAAGCCTGGAATGTTTTTTGAAGGCAAATTTTGCTAAATTTTCTTACCCTGGTTGGGCAGCCAGACCAGGGACTTTCAAAATTTTACACCCCCTTTCCGAAATCCTGGATACGCCACTGGTCTCAGAGTGTGACTAAGGGCAACTTTATAGCGCATACCTACAGTACAAAGGGGTGAGACTGGCAAGGCTGACAATGTACATACGTATGATTCCAACGAGATGGTCTACTGTAGGTGCCAAGTCACGATGAGGGAGGGCTACTGAATGACAGGCTACTAGTACAGTATGTAGTGATGGTCGGAAATGCGCAGATGAGAAGAGAACCAAGACAAATGGATGAATACTTTATTGCTGTAATGTTCTGTCACCCACCCTGTCGCTCTACGCTGAGCCACGTCGCTCTACATAACCTGTGTCGCGTCGCTCTTATTTCTCCTTAACCTGTTATCCCTGCTTTGACCGTTCGATGTTGTGAGATGTCAGTTGTGGGGTCTCTCTAAGCGTCAAGGTGTGACCCCAAAAATGAAAGTTGGGCGCAGAGAGCTGAAAGTTGGTACATTAATAGATATTGACAAGTTATCAATCACCTGCAAAGGATTTCCAAATTTGACGCATCAGTCCAGAGATACCGTATAGTGCTGTTTATAGTACCCGGGTACTATATATGGCACTTAGGGTTTTGCGGAAATAAAAGTGAATCCATTTATAGTACCCGGGTACTATATATGGCACTCTACAAATCTGCTCTATAAGCAACTAACAATAGTATGTGAAATTTCTTGCTAAAATTACGGTCTACTTGACAAAAATAGGTTCTTTACTTACATCATAAACTCTATGATTGCATTATCTACTGTTTTTGTTCGCACAAACAATGTTTACCACCAAAAATTCTATAATGTTCGGTCATTTTGTATTAATAACTGCTCACTGTAGAATCTCTGCAAAGTATCCCCTATCACAATAGTGGATATATGAATAAAGGTGTAGTTATTGGAGTCAGTATCCAAGATGTAAAGAACAGGATATCAACTTTTTAGCTCCAAAGCCCAACTAGCCAATAACTACACCCGCGCAAAGGCAATCGCCACGGCACTGCTGAATGCGTCTGAGTCGTGTGGATCTTGTGTTGCGCTTATGGCTTACTAACGCCAGTTGTTTTCTGTTCTATGGATCGATTCTAGTAGGTCCATATGCCCCCCACCATG